>APFE031384249.1:3392-80979 GCA_000404065.3 Pinus taeda | reverse complement strand
TGTTTGTCACTAGAAAGTCTTAGGCTTCTAGGGAGGTTGGTTTTGTCCACAAGATTAACTCTTTCCGCATGACACCATCACTGGGTAAGTCTATGTACTATGTATCATTTATAGATGACTTCTCATGGAATACATGGATATATTTCCTTAGGAAGAAATCTGAAGTATTTGATAGGATTAAGGAATTTAAGTTTCTGATGGAAAACCAGATAGAGAAGAAGATAAAGGTGTTTAGGACAGATAACGGTGGAGAGTTCTACAAGAAGGAATTTGAATAGTTTTGTAAGAAGTGTGGTATAGCACGACAGAAAACTACTCCATACACACATCAACAAAATGAAGTTGTAGAAAGAATGAATAGGATGTTGATGGAAAAGGCAAGGAGCATGTACAATGGTGTTAGGCTAGGACAGAAATTTTGTGCAGAGGTAGTGGAGATTGCATGTTACCTAGGTAATAGATCACCTTCATTAGCATTGGAGGATAAATATCCACATGAGGTATCGACTGGTAAGAAACCCTCTCTTTCACATCTGATGGTATTTGGTTGTGATGCATATGTACATGTTCCAGAGGAGAAAAGAACCAAGTTGGATAGTAAATCTAAAAGGTGCATCTATATTGGATATAAGAAAGGTTTAAAAGATTATAAGATTTAGAACCCAGAAATAAGGAAGGTCGTGTACAACCAAGATGTTGCATTTAGAGATGTGAAAGATGTTTTAAAACATGAAGTCCTGCCAATGGAACCTGAGAAGATAAAGTTTGAACTAAAGAAGGAAGAATCAAACTCTACAGTAGAATAGGAATCAGAAGATGAAGAGCCACAAAATCCAACTCTGAGAAGATCAATTTGAGAAAGAAGGAAACCAAAAAGGTATAGTCCATATGCTTTCTGTTCAAATTTTTCTTTATCTATTACTAATGATGATCCCAGAATTATCAGGGAGGTAGTAGATTCAGAGGATGGAAAACTCTGGAAAGAGGCCATAATTGATGAAATGGCATCTTTAGACAAAAATGAGATTTGGGATCTGGTGGAATTGTTGGCTGGAAGGAAACCCATTGGAAGAAAATGGATGTTTAAGAAGATGATGAATGCAGAAGGCAAGGTGGACAAATACAAATCTTGTTTGGTAACAAAAGGTTATTCCCAAGTCCCTGGAATTGATTTTGGTGATATTTTTTCTCCTATTGCCAAGGTGGCTTCTATTAGATTACTTTTATTTGTTGTTGCTACTTTTGATTTTGAGGTAGAACAGATGGATGTGAAGACGACATTTTTTCATAGGGATTTGGAAGAAGAGATCTACATGAAGCAACCTAAAGGCTTTGCAGCGAAGGGTAAGAAATAACTGGTATGTTGATTAAAAAAGTCATTGTATGGGTTAAAACATTGACCAAATATGTGGTATCAGAAATTTGATACATATATACGGGGACTTGGCTTCACCAGAAGAAAATTAGATCATTGTCTGTATTATAAATTAATTGGTGACCATGTTATTTAACTCGTCTTGTATGTGGATGATATATTTCTGATTGGAAATGACAAAGAAATTATCTAGGAATTGAAGACCAAATTGTCCTCCAAATTCGACATGAAATATCTTGGTGTTGGAAACTATATTTTGGGCATGGAAATTAAACGAGATCGGGCAAAGCGGAAGCTTTGGTTAAACCAGATGAAGTATGTCGATACAATACTGTATAGGTTTAATATGCAATATATTAAACTAATGAAGGTTCCTATTCTTGTAGGTATACATTTATCAACTAAACAATGTCCCAAGGCACAAGAAGAGGAAGAGGATATTACCTATTTTCGTATGCAAGTGTAGTCGGTATCCTGATGTATGCAATGGTCTGTACTGGACCAGACATTACACATGTAGTGGAAGTATTGAGAAGGTTTGTGTCAAAACTAGGGAAGGAGCATTGGATAGTTGTGAAGCGGGTTTTCAGATATTTGTGTGGCACAAGTGATTATTGTCTGTGCTACCAAGGAAGACCAAGATTGGACAATATTTTGGAAATCCATGGCTTTGTTGAAGCAGACTGGACTGAAGATCTAGATCAGAGAAGATCTACAAGTGGGTATGTGTTTAACTTTTTTGGAGGTGCAGTCGGTTGGATGAGTAAGAGACACTTTGTAGTGGCACTTTCAACTATAGAAGTAAAATACATGGAAGCCACTCATGCAAACAAGGAAGCAATTTGGTTGTAGAGATTGTGTTCAAGAATGGGGTTAGTACAACGAGTTATAAGGATAGACTGTGACAACCAAAGTGAAATTTTCTTAGCAAAGAACCCTTCTTATCATTCAAGCATAAAACACATTGAAGTTCAATATCACTTTGTGAGGGATATGGTTGAAGACAAAAAGGTGTTGTTGGTAAAGGTGGACACTTTGAAGAATGATGCAGATGCATTGATGAAGTCTGTGAGCACTAAGAATTTCTCTTGATGTAGAGAAACAATGGGCGTTTCAGGGGTGGTAAAATGACTAATATTTCTTGTGACCCCCTGTGTGGAAAAGAAAACAACATGTGGGAGAATATTGGGTGTGTGTTATATTCTTTCCATGACTAGTTCCATGCGCAAAGCCGGGGGGTTAGAGTGGGTATGACCAGTCCTCCCTACGTTGTGTCAGGTGCAATGGGGAGGGCAGCAATGCCCCTTATCGAGAGGTTTGCAGGGGGGCGGTAGCCCCCCTTCACGGGGTTCGGGGTACCGTCCCGGGGAAAACAAATTTGGACCCTATATTAGGTGGGTGGACTTACCTATGGTTTTATGCATGGATTTCGCACATGGTTTTGGGCATAATGGTTTTTTGCCCGTGGTAATTTGTAGATTTGGTAAAGGGAACTACGGTTATGTTCTAGTCCAGGGTTAATGGATTGGGATTTATGGATGCTTTGAAATGTATATATATGTATTGTAATATTGAAAGGAATATAATGAGAAATCAATCTGGTAGTCTCAGTTTTGGGATCCAGTGGAAAATCTCTTTGTATGTGTTCTATATTCTCATTATTTTTTATTTTGTATTTTTTAAGAATTCATTTTCAAGTAATTTCTATATAGGGTTAAAACCTACAATTTTCACGTGTTGTCTTGTTTGAGTTTTCTTTTAGTCATGTCTTATTCATTTTCTCTCTTCATTTCCATTCTTTGGAGTGTTTTGATTTCATCTTTTTATTTGCATTCAATTTTGTGATATTCCCAAAATCTATATAGGGGAAATATGTATTCTATATTTTCAATATGATTTCATTTATCCAAAGTCATCCTTGCCAAGTTTTCACTTTCTCATACGTTAACCATTAACTATGGGGAACATTAAGATACGATTCAAGTATTATAAGTGCACCCCTATAAAGGAACGAATTGTCTACAATCTTTACTTTGAATCCCTCCCATACCCTTTCACAATTAAATCCTCTACTTTGGTAGATGAACATAAGACTAGCGGGGTCAAACTCAACTAGTATCACATCTATTTATTTAAATAGAAGACCTCTCGTACCACGCTACTATCTTCACCCAATTGCTAAAATCAATTCTCTAAATATGCTAACCAAAAGGGTGGCACATAAAAGAGTTGAAAGCACATGTGTGTGGGAAGTGCAAGTAAAGCAATTGGAGCTATGACGCTCCCTGGTAGCAAGCACATGCTTGTATGGTACCAAGACACCTTCATCGGGACTATGGATGCTCAAAGGCAACGGAGCAATGTCAGGAAAAATAATTAATTTTATATTCAATAGATGCATGCTAATCCTAAAAGACCTCATAGCTATCTTCGCTATCCAATAGTAGAGAGAGGATTTTAATAATAATAATAATAATTCCTTATATTTGGATTCATTATTTTAGAACTAGGCATTCAAGTACTTTAATTCTTAAGAGCTTATCTTACATTGCTTCATCTTATGTGAGACCTTTGGAAGTTAAGTAATATGCAAGAATCTTTTGGAAGCTTTTATTTTGATCTTTAACAAATTTAGTCCTATTATCCAACCTAGAGATAACTGCCTCATCCTTGTGTGTTGCCAAATGTTGAGGTTCTCCATCTAAAATTTTCTAATATCACTTCTAAAAAGAAAAAAAAATTGGTTCATTTTGAGTAATTTCACTTTTCTTAGTTTTCATTTTCTATTACTTTATTGCTTTCGTTTTCCTGCCATCTTTCCAACGATACAAATTTACGGTTTGAAACATATCCTTGGTCAAAAGTTGTTCATTTTCATTATCTAAGAACTAAAATGTGAAAATATATATATTATAATATTTTATAAATTGTATAACTGAAATTAATGTAAATATATAAATAATGTTTTTATTAACTTAGTTAATTTATTTATTTATTTTAAGTAAGTAATGTAATTTAATTAAGTTACTTAAAAGTTAATTATGTATTTAATTTAGTTGGGTAGGTTAATTATTAATTTAATGATATGTAAATATAACTTTGATTATTAATTATTTTTTCTATTTAATTAATTTTATTTTTAACTATAATATATAAATTACAAATATATTATAATAAATTAAAATATATATATATATATATAATATATATATAATATATATTATATAAAATCCTATATATTAGGAAAGCACGGATCCAGAACATGACGTCAAAAGCCTCGGGGATTTTATTTCGAGCTCCTTTCAAAAGCCTCGAAGTAAATTCTCAAGAGTGACATGGCCATGCGTATATTATAGAGTACAACACATAAATTATAAGGAGGAGGGTGTGCCCCCGGTTTTTATTTTTTATTTTTTTAATTAATATTATATATAATATATATATTAAAGATTTTTAATTAAAAAAAAAAAAATAACATAACATGCCCAATTTGTTTAACAAACCGAAGAGACGCTAGTCAGTTTTTGGTGGCTCAACTTTTGATTGTGATATCTCAACTTATACTCCACCATATTCGGAAAACAAGGGTTGGTTGGAAAGTTGTTTCAATGGAAAATAATTTGGTACTCATTATTTGACCAAATCTCACCGTTTAGTACCGCAAAAATCAAGGTTTTGAATTTGCAACCAGATTGATTTTCTTAATTTTTTTTTTATTATCAGAAATTCCACTAATTCATTTCTAGATTACTTAATTATTAATAAAATCTCCATATGAAGCAAGGGAAAACATGAATTTTATTTCTGTTAACTCATCAAATTGAATTTTTAATTAGTTTGTATGTTGTCACAATTTTGGAATGCATGTTTTTTCTGTTAAATTTCATATGTTTTTATTATATTTTTTAATGATTTTTTTGCAGAATGGTTGAAGGAGATTAGACCCAGGAGTTTTTGAGAAATGAGATTGGACCAATAAAATAAAATGAAGAGATTTCTAGCTAAAGAAATCTAATCTCACATTTCCATCTAACCATCTTTCAATAACTCTCCTATAACTCTCTTTTTTGGGATTTCATTTATATACTATAAATAAGAACTTGGTGAATGAATTAAGGTTCCATTTTTATTTTTTTTTGCAAAGGAGAAGGCATTTATACTATTATAAGACTCAAATCCTTGGAGAAAATTGAAGGTTTTGGGACAGATCTAAGAGATGTGTTAAAACTCTAAAAACAATCATGTTAACATGGATTTTGTGAGATTTTATGTACTCAACAAGCTTTATTTAGACCTGCAACTCTTGTGTACTATTATCTAAGTTAAAGGATGACTAATACTCTTCATGGTAATTAATTTTTTTATTAGATTCTTGATCTAGATAAGTATTTGATATCTGGTTTTGCACTATTGTGAATTCCATTTTATTTAATATGCTTATTTAAATCATTGGAAAGCTATATTTTCATAATGGATTTGATTGATATCAAGTTGAAAACTGAATTCAAATAGATATGTATCTCACCACTCATAATTATTTAGCTATTTGATGACACTTTTATCTTTGTTTTAATTACCATTGCATTGTAAAAAAAAGAAATCTTTGATGTGATAATACAACTTCCTTTGAATTCATTCATTGAATTGAAGTATCTTTTTGTGATATTTTGATAATTATTTATTAAGATACTCATATTTACACATTGGTTTTAAATAACCACAAATTTTATGAATCGTTTCTTCAGGTTTTGGTTCATTTTAATCTTGAGTTCAGATCTAATCCATTCCTCTTATACCTTGCTCTTGGTTATGATGGACATTAATCCATATTTTAATTGAGATATATTACACTTTATCTTGTTGCTTGTGTAATAGATTATATTGCATCTACATTTACAAATGTATTGTTGAAAATCTCCTTTCATAGGAGCAAACTTTTGTGTGACTTCGTTGGCCAATTGTTTCAGCTAACTTAAATGCACAAGGACTTCACTGAATGAACTTCTCACATATCATGAGCATTCATGGCATACTAAACAATACCCCTAATTTGACTACATATTGGAAAATACCTTTAAATAACATATTATTTAACCCCCTACCAATATGAACACAATACACCTTTCCAATTTAAGAAACCCGTACTTTCACTACATATTGTAGGCATCATTTTTTTCATTAACATTTTTTATACCCCTTTATATTTTTCCATTAATTTTGAGCTCCATTTTTTATACCTTCCAATATAAAAACCCTTTACCTCCTATTATATGCTCAATATATTAAGTCATTTTTTCCTCAATATATATATCCCCCAATATGAATGCATGTGGTATGGTATTGTTCCTCTAGTGAAGCTCCTATGCTTAAAGGATTACCTCTTTCAAGCATGATATAATAAGCTAAGTCCTTTTTTTTTTATGTCTGTCGATATCGGCAAGTAATATCATACATTAGTAGGAAGAAGGCAAATTTAGAATTAGATTAGATTAACTTTAGATTAGACTAGTTTTAGACAAATGTACCTGGGCCTATTTAACTGGTAGAAGCCACCATCCCAAATGAATAAGAGTCTAATTAGATGATTTCCCATATGCTAATTATGGTCAACTTTAGTCATTAACATGATACTTTAAATTTTTATTTTTATTTTTATCACTTAATAAACCACTCTAAACTATTTAAGTAACAAAAACCGTTATTTTTTAAAGTAAAAAAATCAGAAGTGCACTAATTTTTTTTATCTGTTCATCCCGATCTTCCATACTCTCAACCTCCCATCATCCTGATCATCCCTACCTCCCAAGTATTTAAAAAAATGTATAGTTTTTACGCCTTTTTCAAATTTTATATGTTTTCAATAAAATTTAGTACTCGTGATACTTGATACTCATTTAAAAATAAACTCAATACATATTCTGACCTTCCGAACAACTGACCGCCTACTACACTACTGATATGACAGATTAATAATTAATATAGAATTTATTGATCTTTCACTTCATGTTGTTACAAGTTATTAACTCCATGATATTTTCAAAAATTACTTGTTTACTCTTTCGAGAAACCATTATAGTGTGAAGCAATTAAAAGGACAATATTGCATAAAATTGCTTCTAGGTCAATCATGTTCCCTTATTATGACACGATAAGTTAGATTATCTCCCAAGCCCATGTTAAAATTTGTTCCATTGTTAATAAAAACAAAAATGTTATTTCTTATTGTATACCTGAGGTTCTTAGGTCTATTTATTAGATTAATCCTCTTGTGATTCTTCTAGTTAAAAAGTTTTTAAATGATTTTCATAACATTGTGCTTAGTAAGATTAATAATGATTATATCCTAGTTATCAAGAAGTGGGTTCATGATCTTTAAGGGTCTAAAATAAAAAATGAGAAATAGTATCCAATAGTACGTTTCAAAATACCTCAAATATTTGTGACTAACATGCTTGCAATATTGTATGGTTAATCAAATCTTGACCATTGCAAAGTATAATGGGTTCCAGTTATATATGGAATCTTTAAACAATCAAAGAGGTTTAATTAGGCTAAAATTATATCCCAAAACCTATAAGAAGAAATTAAGCTATCTCTAGTCGCCCCTCCAAGTTTTGAACATGGTTTCTTTATGTCATCATATCTCACAGATATTGTTATTCCATCAGTATCTTTCTCATTGATGGAATAGAGTTATTCTCTAAGCCATCAACAAACTATTCAACATGTCTAATCCATTCTATGGGAAAGTAGATACAAGAATCATTTTTATGATATATGTAACAATATTATTCTTTATTTTCAAAATATTTTGTTTTAGAAGAACTCCACCAAGGGTGAGCAAGGAATTTCAGTCTACATTATATCAAATTGCACATTGGTTCGTTGAAGAGAAATTTTCTTACATCAGAATTTATGGAAGTGAAGTAGGACCTCATGTCCTACCGCAATTCATTTTGGACAAATTAGCAATCAAAGAGATTGCAAATCAAACTTGTTTGAATGGAATTACTAAATTTTTACATAAAGTTCAAAATAAACTATGGCCTAATTTTCCTATCAAAATTGGCTAGATGATATTGAGAGACAGAGGGAAAAAAAATCTACAAGAATTTTGGTTGCATTCGCTTCATCATTACAATTATGATCCAAAGAATGTTATTGTTGATCATTTTAGCTTAATCAAATTTTCAAAACTTATATTCTTCAATAACCACTTTTTGATTATGTCTTTATTAATTATGAAATTGTGATCAAGTTTCATCAAAGGCTCATTTTATGAGTATGGAGGAAAAACTTAAATTGCAAAATTTCATGGAGGAAACCTATGATTGTTATCTAAAGCAAAGAAGTGTAAATTTTGGTGCACCACTTGAAAAATTTAAACTTTTTGAAGGTATTGGCATTTGCTTCACAAATGTCCCTTCGTATTTTCATTCTCAATATATACAAGAAGAGAATGTTTAGGTTATAAATACTTCAGAGTCACTTACTGTTTCCATTCCATTAGATAAATTCCATTTTAAATCATATCGATATAAGAAATATAAATAAATCAATCAAACAGAAGCATTAGAACATTCTTAGGGTACTAAGAAAATAATAGTTTAGGAACAAGGTATCTCACTTCATGATAAAATGATAATATATATTGAATCTCCTGATCAAATAAATATACCTGATGATCATATGGAAATTGATTATTCTGAGGCTCGGGAAACTATTGAAATAATTGTTCAAGAAATTAGAAAGGATATTCAAGAAAATGTAGTGCCACTGACTCTAGAAGTTCAAGATGTTTCTCCACAAACAATTCTAGAATATGTGACAACTTCTCAAGGAATACAAAAGGAAAAATTCAAGATATTTTTTGAACTCCAAGTTCATCAATGCACGTCATGAAATATATTTCTCCATAGGTATTAATGAACCCCATTTCAAATAATATTCCTTTTTTCTTCTTTAATTTTCAAACCAATTTTTGAAGTGTAGATCCAGTTATTCAAATTGTGTCATCTTTAAGTGAATAATTAAAATCAACAGTTAAGGGGTGTGAAAAAAGGAAGCATGATTATGTTAAAAAATATCAGAATTAAATTAGTAGACTACAAGAGATTCTAAAGAGAAAGCAAAAGAATCAACATTAGCATTGGGAGCTTTTGCAACCTATGAGTCAAACAAAATTGGGGAATTATCTAAAGAATTTGATAAAGAAATTAATATGATTAAATAATTGGAAGTAGAGTTGGAAAATAGAATATTATTTGGTGAACAATAGTGGAAATATCATGCCTCGACTCTTAGACAAGGATTAGCTCTAGAAATACAAAAAATGGGGGCAAAACATGGTTTGGATAAATAATATTTAGAACAACAATGGCGAGAAAGATTAGCAGAGTCAGATAACCAACATGCACAATAGAATAAGTATTTGAAACAATTTTAGAGCAATGAAATTATAATTCTTAAAGAGGAATAAGATGTCAATCTACGAACAAATTCCACAGCATATGAAGAGCAGATCAAGTCCCCGTAACAAAAATCAAAACAAATCTAGGAGGCTATTGTAGGTATCAATATATTTAAAGAGCGGGCTTTAAGGTTAATGAACAAATAAAAGGGGTACAAATTAAATTCTTCAAGTAAATGGATAAAATTTATAGATTCTTTCAAAGATCGATATTCGTCATGATAAGATTAATTCATTAATTGAAGATCACAAGATAATAATTCATGGATTTGGTATGATTGTTGATTGGGAGAGATAATTTAATCCCAAAAGCACTGAGACATTATCTAAAAATGATAAAAAAAAACATAGGTGGGCTTCATTAGGTGAAAGGGATTCTATTTGTAAAGAAATTAAGGAATGAATAGATCAAGCTATTAATCTTTGTGATGTTGTACGTGACACTAGGATATATATTACAAATGAATTTTACATGCCTCAACATAAAGCTCTTAGATAAGCACTACAAGGGGCAATCATCAACTTGCAATAGAAGAAAAGGGCACAGGTGATGAACTGACAATCAAGGAAGTAAGTGTTTGGGATGTGTAGAATAGGCAAACATTCTTTCAATTTCCTTGGGAACAAATGAAATTAATTTCCAAATTTTCATCAAAGTATAATCGTAAGAAAAGATATATTGAAAGTCTTGTTTCTCGATGTTAAGTTAGGCTCGAAAATTTCATGCCTATCTATCTTTCACAAATATTTGCGAAGTTTTTATAATGGTACTAATACATTAAGGAGAATGCTCCTAGGAAGCAGACAGCTGATTTTGTGCAAGTAACATAAATAGAGAAAGAAGATTAAAACGATCTGCCAAGAAAACAAGAGAATTGTAATGAATCGATAAGATTTTATTTTTTGTTGTTATTTCCATGTGAGAAAATATTTGTATTTTCTATCTTTAGAAAAGTAAATGTTATCTTACTTTATTTTATTTTTGTATTTATACAACCCTTTAAGTTGGAGTAAGGGTTGGAAATTGTTGCACTTAAATATATTGGTACTATAATAAGAACATGTCAGCCAATTTTTTAAGACCTCTCGGGCATTGATGTATTTTTCAATGTTATGGTTTTTTTTTTACTAAGTATGTTTAATCTATTAATAAGGAAAAAAGCTATTTATAGAAAAGGTGCTGGCTATAAGAGAGGACAACCATTCTCAGCTTGCCAAGACACTGGTTCGGAGACTGCCCCAACAGAGGGGAAGCCAGTCTGAAGGAGTCAAAAATACAAGAAGAAACATAGTCCTCAGTTTTCTAAATAGTGTAAATAGGCCAGCAAAAACCAGCTGTTCATCCAATTGGATGTGCCTACATGGACAAAAATAGAAATGGAACCTGATGCTAAAAGAAATGCCACCTGGCATTGGGCATAACGAGCTCCGTGGCTGGCTCCTCCTCTGTCTGGCAGCGCCAATTTTCACAGTTGTCCATCAGATTTGGCTCACCATCACCATCCTCCCGCCGTGTGTCCTCCTCATTCTGCGTATGTGTCTCCTTGCCTGGCGAGGCCTACTGAGGCTTTGAATCCTCACTCCTGTTCTACATTGCTTCCTTCCCCTTCCACCTGTGCTGCCCTTCGAGCTCAGTCTCCATGGCAGAGCGCATGTTCTGATGGGCACCTTGTTGACTAGGCTTCGCCTGAAATGTGGCACTTCTAGAGCAGATCCCTTGGTTGCTCTAAGCCGCCTCCTCTGTGAATAAGATGGAAATGGTGGTTGTAATGACAGGTTGGTTTAGCGTGCTCCGGAAGTGGAAGAGCATGGTGTGGGGGGACGGATTTCTTGGCAGGGGGAAAGGAGCAGAGCAAAGATGCCCACGCCCACTCCTCGTATTAGGATAGTGAGGATTGTCAGCTGAGGAGGAGGGAGAGCTAGAGGAGCTTCGTCTCCTAGCTTGCTGACGAGAGCTTCCCCCTCTCGAGCCTCCCCTTCTATTGATAAGCCTTTGCCTCACCATGACGGAGAGGAGAATAGAGTGAGCACTCAAAAGTGAACAGAAAAGAGCTTGAGCTGGCGGAGGGCGCGTCTCAGCAACACAGCAGAGCTCAAATCTCTCCCATAACCCTCCTACTCTCAACCAACGATGCTTGTGGATCCTTCTGTAAATGCCATATCTGTCTCGGAGTTTAACATAATCCGCCGCGTCTCGGCTTTCCTCCACCATAACTGCTATATTCAATGCCGCCGAAGGCCGACTAGCCCCAAAGCATGCAGAGGCGATGGTCCTTACCTCTGCGTGCATGTACCAACCTGTTTCCCGTTGCATAAGGCCATGTGATGGCCCCTTTAACTGAATTAAACCCGTCGTTTCTCTGGCCATGTGGTGTGGAGCTAGCAGGTGTCGATCGACACTGCTCCAGCTCTGTCCCATCCGCCTATATCCTCGGTGAATCACCCGTATCCGGGGTTCAATGTTATGGTTTTGAGACTACGTGAATTTTAATTTTTTTGAAGGCATTTTTGGTATTTATATCTATCATTTTCATCTATATCAACACCTATTGAATGTTAGAATTCACTTTTGTTGTTTCTCAAGAAACAAATAAGTATATTGTATTGCCAAATTGTTTAAATTAACTCAGATTCATTCTCAGTTCATTTAAGTGAATTGGTATTCATTTTCCAATATTCAAAAAAGATAGTTTAAGTAGTTTGTTTTCCTTTTCGAGATAGGTTTTTTTTTTGTCAATAGATTATCCCATTGTATGTAAATAAATTTTTGAAAATATAAAAAATATATTCACAATCATTCATAAGCTCTTCTAATCGAGCCTAAAAACAAATTTGTTGGCTAACTCAGCCCACATTTCAGTCAAAGCAATCATTATTTTAAACATCTATGATACCTTTCTAGTACCCGATTTGTGTTATTTCCTCTCCCTCCCCATACTGTTTAAAACTATTAAAGCATCACTTAAACATGCATAACAATTTGTAAAAAAAAAAATTAGTATATTTTTTTTAATATTTGATTACGTCATATATTTTCTCTAATTTAATTTAGTTAGTATAATTTACTTAGGTTAGAATAGAATAGGAAATGAGGCCTTTGTTCTGAAGAGTATAGTCATCTCGAACGAATAAGGGTCTAATTGGAACCCTGATCGATCCAATACAAACTCGTTGTAGGAAGAATTTTTCCACCTGTCAACATATGGTTGATCCTTAAGCCCCAAGGCTTCTTCACTACCCACTTTTAATAATTTTAGGAAACCATGTCCTTTGACTATTTTAGTTTGTTTGATCTAGATGTCCTAATATTTTATTCATCCCACCCATTTACCTCTGGTTCTTAAACAATCCTATTGTGAGATAACATATTTAACTATGGCACGAGGAACATAGGAAATCACCGTAGAATATGCAATGTATGTTTTGAAATGATTTAGTGAATGCATAAAAGCAAATTCTTTCCCTTTTCAAGCTAGCATAATTCAACTTTTCATCTGTTACTATATTTCTCATAAAAACTTTGGGTTTCTCTCACCCTTGCTTGTTCTTTTGGACCAAAACACTTGCAATGGTATCATTAGAAACAAAAATAAATATTACAAAGTCTTTTGAAAACTTAGCAAATACCAATATTGGATTATTCACAGTTCCTTTTTTGATTTGGTGAAATGTTAGTGACCTACATCGTCCCATTTAAGGACTACATATTTCTTCAGTAACCTATTAAGAGGCTTTGTAGTTTCTACAATATTTCAAAAGAACCCCCTTATGAAATTAACCTTCCCAAAGAATTAGTACAATTCCTTGGTTCTTGGAAATTCAATTCCTTAAATGGAATTTATCCTCTCTAGGTCCACTCTTACTTCTCCTTTTGATATGATTAGACCCAGTAGATTTCCTTATACAACCCTAAGAACTATTTTCTTTGGATTTAATGAGATTTCATATCTTCTATACATTTCTAACACTTTCCTGAATGTTGAATGTGATCCTTTTTTCTTTTGGAGAAAAGAATAAGGATCATTATGGTATATTTTGATGATATTTCTAATGATTTATTTAAAAGTGTAATCCACATCTCTCTGAAAGGTTGCCCCTACTTCAAAAATTTCAAAAGGAGTCCTAATATACTCAATGTTTCCCCAAGGTATAATGAATGATGTCTTTGGCATGTCTCCTTTGATCACTAACACTTGATTGTATCCTAAAAAATCCATATAAGAAAGATAACATCTATAATATTTTAATCCTTTGTAATAACATCTCCATATTAGGAAAATGATCATTTTCTTTAATGACTGTCAAATTCAAGTTTCAAAAATCAACACACAATATTATTTTCTATGATTTGTTGTTAACCACCATTTGGTTAGTTAACCATGTTGTGTGTCTTTTGTAGAATTAAGACTTCTGTGATTTGTCATAGTTATAAGGAGAGCTTCAGCGTAAATCACATATGAAAGACTTTCGTCGACGCGTTTCGAACCAACCAATGTGGTTCATCGTCAGGACAAGATGAAGAAACAGATCCAGATCAGCGTGTTAAATAGACCAAGCAGAGACTCCAACTGCTACAACAATCTAACGGCTACTTTTCCACACAAACACCCCAGTCAAACTTCTTCTCACTAATTTAATATATTAAAATACTATTATATTCATTTAATTTACAATGTTACCCCATTATATATAAAAATATATGTCAATATTTATTAAATTATTAATTCATTAAATTTATGAATATTTTAATAATTTAATTATTATACCTAATTAACCAAATACCCGTTTTTGGTATAATTGTAATTTATTAAAAAAGGTTAAGTTAGGTAAATGTGCTAAAATAGAAATGCCTTATATAATAGTATATATAATTAATAATATTGAAAATATAAATAATTAATTTATTAATATATTTAAAACAATCCTAAAATACGTATTAATTTTATAGAAAAGGTTAAATTAGGTCACAAAATTATTATATTTATTAATTTATAATAATGTATTATATATAAATTAATTATTAATATTAATGTCTTATATACAAGTTAATAATAAATAAATATAATTAATAAATATAAATAATAAATTTAATAATATATAAAACCAATCCAAAATTAAATTATTAGGATC
Organism: Pinus taeda; assembly: GCA_000404065.3. NCBI lineage: Eukaryota > Viridiplantae > Streptophyta > Pinopsida > Pinales > Pinaceae > Pinus > Pinus taeda. The sequence continues at coordinate 66,004 of APFE031384249.1, read as the reverse complement.
AGGTTATAAGAATTAATTATAAAGAAAGGTTAAATTAGGTCAAAAAATTATATTTATTAATTTATAATAATGTACTATAAATAAATTAGTTATTAGTATTATGTGTAAAAAAATAATAATATGTATAATTAATAATACTAATATTAAATATAAGTAATTAAATAATTTATTAGAATATTTAAATTAATATATATAAGTCCTAAACTAACCATACTATGTTGGGATATATTAATATATATGGGACTATATTAATAGTACTATAAGCTTATAATTATAATGAAGATATTTATTAAATAGTAGTTAGTAAAAGAATCTATAAAAGGGGTTAATTGAAATGTCAATCGATTTAATATTGTTATTCCGAATAAATCCCGCTCAATATTAATAAATTCAACATACACATGAGATAAAGCACAGGAAGAGGCTAAAAAGAGACCGGAAGACATAAAGAAACAAGGGAAGAACACAAAGCACTCAGCGAAAAGCGATACCAGACTCACACGGACCAAACCAAGCCCACACAAAGAAAGCACCTCAGAGGAACAGAGGGGGGGAGGAAGAAACCCTAAGACGACAACGCAGGAATCCAACTTCTACTTACCTTCCACCCATCATCTCTGTTGAGATTGATGGGTCTTCGCTCAATTTCAATAGCTTCCCTTAACTTGCGATGATGAAACCGATCTACCCTGGCAATGACTTCGGCCTCTTCTATGCAGACATGATGCTTAGTTTTATCCACATGCTCTGCTAGAGCTGAGGACTTTATTCTACCATGCCTCAGGTCCGCTGCATGTTCACAGATTCTCTGCTGGATGGAGCGCCTGTTTCCCCTATATAAGGGGTCCCACATGAGCACGGAATCAAATAGACACCTTTCATGTCTTTGGGGTCGACCGGATCCTTTACAGACCTCAAGGAGTTACGAATGGTTCCTAGCGGCCTGAAGGTTGTGGGGATATCGAACCTTCTAAGGATCCGAGCAATCCGATCCGTGGTCCCTTGGACATAAGGCAGATGGACACCTGTAAGGCGTTCCTTAGGCTCTTTTTTCCTAAACGCATTTTTGGAGGCAGTAAGGAAAGCCTTCCGACCAAGGTGCCTGCTATATCCGTTTTCCACAAAGACATCAAGGAGGTGGTTTCTCTCCCTATCCAGGTTTTCTTTATCCGAAATCCTGAGGGCATGCGTAGCCAAGGTGTTGAGAACACCCATCTTCTGAGCAGGGAAATGATGGGAATCAGCGTGAAGATACTGCTCAGTGTGTGTCTTCTTGCGAAACACTGCGTGGGAGAGAGAGCCGTCCAACCTCCTAGAAATAAGAATATCCAGGAACGGGAGGCTGCCATTGACCTCCTTTTCCATGGTGAACTTAATAGCAGAGGACTGGCCATTGAGGTGAACCAGGAAACGATCCAGTTCCTCATGGCCATGGGGCCAGATGACATTAGTGTCATCTACATATCGCTTCCACAGCTTAGGAAGGAGACGGGCAGAGGCAAGAGCCTTGGCTTCGAAATCTTCCATAAAAAGATTTGCCACGATCGGGGAGAGGGGGGAACCCATGGCAACACCACAGGTTTGCTCATAGAACTCCCCTTCGAAACAGAAAAAAGTGGAAGTGAGACAAACCTCAACAAGATGCGCGGTGTCCAGATCTGTTAGGCGATAAATCACTTCCATGGCTTCTCTAATGGGGATGCTTGTGAACAAGGAGACAACATCAAAGCTGACAAGAATGTCTTCCGGGTCCAGCCTAATATCCTTCAGATCTAAGATAAAGGATGCTGAGTCCTTCACGAAGGACTCAGTACGGCCCACAAGGGGCTTCAGCTTAAGAGCCAGGAACCTGGCTAGAAGGTAGGTTGGACCCCCGATGGTGTTGACAATAGGCCTCAGAGGGACCCCTTCCTTGTGAATTTTAGGCACCCCATAAATTCTTGGAGCGATGGGGTTGCTCTCAACGAGCTTACGGGAAAGGGTCCCCGTTGAGCTGCTTGACTTGATGGCGAGAGCCACTGCCTTGGAGATTTTCTTAAGAGGGTTCTTGGCAAGTTTTTTGTAACTGCCACTGTTGTGAAGATGATCTAACATCTTGCTTCGATAATCCTCTTTGTTGAGGATGACCGTCGCCCCTCCTTTGTCCGCTTTCATTGTCCGAAGTCATTGCCAGGGTAGATCGGTTTCATCATCGCAAGTTAAGGGAAGCTATTGAAATTGAGCGAAGACCCATCAATCTCAACAGAGATGATGGGTGGAAGGTAAGTAGAAGTTGGATTCCTGCGTTGTCGTCTTAGGGTTTCTTCCTCCCCCCCTCTGTTCCTCTGAGGTGCTTTCTTTGTGTGGGCTTGGTTTTGTCCGTGTGAGTCTGGTATCGCTTTTCGCTGAGTGCTTTGTGTTCTTCCCTTGTTTCTTTGTGTCTTCCGGTCTCTTTTTAGCCTCTTCCTGTGCTTTATCTCATGTGTATGTTGAATTTATTAATATTGAGCGAGATTTATTCGTAATAACAATATTAAATCGATTGACATTTCAATTAACCCCTTTTATAGATTCTTTTACTAACTACTATTTAATAAATATCTTCATTATAATTATAAGCTTATAGTACTATTAATATAGTCCCGTATATATTAATATATCCCAACATAGTATGGTTAGTTTAGGACTTATATATATTAATTTAAATATTCTAATAAATTATTTAATTACTTATATTTAATATTAGTATTATTAATTATACATATTATTATTTTTTTACACATAATACTAATAACTAATTTATTTATAGTACATTATTATAAATTAATAAATATAATTTTTTGACCTAATTTAACCTTTTCTTTATAATTAATTCTTATAACCTCATCCTAGTAATTTAATTTAGGATTGGTTTAAATATATTAATAAATTCAATATTAAATATCTTCAATATATTATTAATATACTATTATTAACTTGTATATAAGACATTAATATTAATAATTAATTTATATATAATACATTATTATAAATTAATAAATATAATAATTTTGTGACCTAATTTAACCTTTTCTATAAAATTAATACGTATTTTAGGATTGGTTTAAATATATTAATAAATTAATTATTTATATTTTCAATATTATCAATTATATATACTATTATATAAGGCATTACTATTTTAGAAAATTAATAAATTGTGACCTAACTTAACCTTTTTACAAAATTAATTATAAATAAATTACAATTATACCAAGAATAGGGTATTTAGTAAATTAGGTATAATAATTAAATTATTAAAATATACATAGATTTAATGAATTAATAATTTAATAAATATTGACAGATAATTTTATATATAAAGGGGTAACATTGTAAATTAAATGGATATAATAGTATTTTAATATATTAAATTAGTGAGAGGAAGTTTGACTGGGGTGTTGGTGTGGAAAAATAGCTGTTAGACTGTTGTAGCCGTTGGAGTCTCTGCTTGGACTATTTAACACGCTGATCTGGATCTGTTTCTTCATCTTGTCCTGACGATGAACCACATTGGTTGGTTCGAAACGCGTCGACGAAAGTCTTTCTTATGTGATTTACGCTGAAGCTCTCCTTATAACTATGACAAATCACAGAAGTCTCAATTCTACAAATGTTAAATTTATTTAAACCCTAAAACATTATATTTCATCGAAATTTATTTCATATATATATATATATATAAATAACATTCAAAACAGAAATGATTACATCTCACCAGACATCATATAACAAAATTTCTACGAAATCACCAAACTTACCTCCCTGAGAAAACGCCAAAAATCATATCCCCAAACCCTTGCCATCACCAAATTCCTAGGAAACGACCAAAAGCTACCTCCCCGAGAAGACGCCAAAAATCATATCACTAAATTCCTAGTAACAGACAAAAGCCACCTCGCCGATGGCTTTTGAAACGCTTCTTTCCTGATGGTTAAATTCAATTTTGAAACATTTGAAAGAACATCCAATTTTTTCCCTTAGAAAAGGCCACTGAGACACGCTTCCATTCCCATTACACACAATCGAAGATGGATTAAAGGAATTGCTGCTGCTTCAAAATTCCCGTGCTTCGCACCAGGTTAGGCGAGCAAACTTAGATTCGGGACATTGAAGATTAGATAATCGGGAGATTATTATTATGTAACAATGGCAGGGCTTGCTTCTGGCAATTCTGGCACTGGCAGGTTTCCAAGGAGGATGGCTAGGCTTCCCCCAAAGCGGGGAAACTTAAAAAGGCAGGTGCTTGCCTCCATGGGCGCACCAATTCTCGCATCGCTCAAAAGGATGGGAAGAACTTTGGCCAAAATCATTCATTCTTCCTGTAATACTTGCTGCCCTGAAAAAATTCATCCCGCGGGCTTAGCAGGGGGCAGTGGGGCTGAATTACAGCAATGAATTCAAAATTTTTAAAGTTTTTGTAAATATACATATAACAGTTACTTTTGTTGTTATATTGTCAATTTCCTTTCCTCTTTAGCTTGAGAGTGGGTGCCGCAAAGCACTGTCAAGCCTTGCATGTTTCTGAATTATGGCTGTTATACGGTTTGAACGGCCCTAACAGAACATGTCCTTATGTTTTTATACCTTGTAGGTCACAAGTTCGAATCTGGAAGGAAAGGTTATGTGCACTGTTTGAGGATCATATGATCTTTTTACTGTGTTTCCTTCCGTCTTGGAGACGTCAAGATTAAACTATATATACATTTTTAGAATTCATCTTTTTTAAAGATGAAAAAGTTCAAATTCAGCTATCTATAAGTAAGATACATACAGTTTTAGGTTCAATAGTGTCCTTTGCAACCAGGATCCATAATTTGAAGACTTGTGCTGGATCGTTACCAATTATTGTGATGTAATGTCTTGTATTTACAAGATTGTTCTCCTCCAAGAATATGTAAGAGGTCAGAAAGAAAGAGCAGCATGTTTTTCGCAGCGGAGGCGAGGAAGAATACCATGTTTTGCCGCTGTGTGATGCTGTGCTTGATTAAATTGTGTATGTTGTATATATTTGGATCAATGGAGGTATTTCTAATTTCAATTATGATATATTTTCCCTAAATTTTGTTTTTAGAAATTACACATTTATGTCACACTGAGATGCTTCTCAATTTGCTTCGGTCTCCGACATTGTCTAGCATATCAAAAGCTTCTTAAATCCACCATTATTTTAGTTATAGAAATCTTTTCCTAATAGGACCTGGTCTAACTTTTATATATATATATATCTTTTATAGGTATATTTTGTAGCCAATTTTTGCAAATTTTATAGAGATTTGTTAAGAATCACAAGTTTGAACTGTATAGTCTGCACAATTCAAGCGCTCCAGAGGTTTTCAGGGAGTTGAATCTGCACAATTCAAGGGTCTTAGGTTCTCAGGGAGTTGAATCTATTTTTGCATTCAAAAAAATATTTTAAATAACAAAAGATAACAACCTTACTTAAAAGAATCACAAGTTTGAGCTGTATAGTCTTCACAATTCAAATGCGGCCTGGGTTTTCAAGAAGTTGAATCTATTTTTACATTCAAAAAAACATTTTAAACAACAAAATATGACAGCCTCACCCAAAAGAATCACAAGTTTGAGCTATATAATATACACAATTAGATTTTTTTCGAAGTTTCTCTTGAATCTATTTTTGCATTCAAAAATACATTTTAAACAACAAAATATGACACCGGCTAACCAAAATTATATCTTCGATTCTTAACTAAAAAAAACCTAGACTACTCCTCATAATAAGTACTCCTGACTCGTCTTTTAAAGTAATAAGATAGGGCAAAATTCGTATAAGATCACAATCACAAGCTATTCCTCTAAAATATGCATTAATCGATATAAAGTTTGTGAACTGTATCAATATTTTGGCAAACATTCTCATCCCAATGTTTCCACACGAAAACTGTAAAATGAAAAAAAAACAAAAAAACATAATAGATTGTGCTGTCCAGGAATGCGATGACTATAACATTTCACTTCAATCTCATATCTGGTACCATGCACTGGAATACAGTTTTCAAAATAATCTACAATAGCTCACTTGAATACCTCGATTACATGATAAATGTTCCACCATGAACTGCAATTTTTTACACAGTTCAGTCGATCTTTCAATTGAACTTATCTATAATGACTTGACTTGTTCTTTACACAATAGGAATATCTTCCTTGTGAGACCGGCGGGTCTATCTGATCTGTTTTTACGAAATGTGAAAGAAAATTTATTCTAATAGTTTTAAGAGAGTTTAGAAATCAAAACACTGTTTAACTCAACCTTAGTTTCATATATATATAGGGCAACCACATTTATCAATGTGATTGATAAAAACTTACAGTGTATATGAAACGTATATACAACCACATTTTCCAATGTCGTTGATATATGCTGATAGGCTTATATCCACCATATTAATAATTATTATGGATATCTTTTTAAACACCAACTATTTAGAATTACTAAAAACTATATAAATATTAACAACGAAATTATTTATATATATTATTACATGAATATTATAATAATAATATAAACTCCTTATATATATTAATTAATAATAAGAATAGCTCAATAATATTAAATTATCATTATATTATAATAATAATATACAAATATAATAAATAATAATAATAATAATATAATCAATATATTATTATAATAATAATATAATAACTATTATATAATAAATAATAATAATAATTACTATTAAATTATTTTATTATTATTATAATAATATATTAAGTTGAATTGAGGCTTCTGTGATCCATATCAAATTTATGAGAGATTGTTTAGCGTAAATGACATAAAATTTCATTTGTCGATGCGTTTCGAACCAACCAGTGTGGTTCATTGTCAAGACAAGTTGAAGAATCAGATCAAGCTTTGCATATTAAATAGTCGGAGCAGAACATCAAACAACTATATAACGGCTAAATTTGACCAGGAGACGTTAGATGGACAGGGTTAAGGGCATGACCTATATTTTAATAATTAAGTTAAATTAAATAAATATAGGTCATGTCCTTAATCCTGTCCATCTAACGTCTCTTGGTCAAATTTAGCAGTTATATAGCCGTTTGATGATCTGCTCCGACTATTTAATATGCAAAGCTTGATCTGATTCTTCAACTTGTCCTGACGATGAACCACACTGGTTGGTTCAAAACGCGTCGACAAATGAAATTTTATGTGGATTTAACGCTGAAGAATCTCTCATAAATTTAATATATTATAATAATTATTATATATTATTATACAATAATTAAATAATAATAATAATCATCACATTATATTGAATTATTATTATAATAATAATATTAACTCATAATAACAACCATGATCCAATAATAATTAGAATTGTGATAAGTGAATTATTATGTGTCATTTTTTAACGACCGACTATTTATGATAATTAATAACTATATAAATAATAACAGTAACAATAACAATAATAATAATAATAATTATTATTATTATTAGGCTTTATTAATTCAACCATGTTTATTTTAGTATTTTTAATATTTATCATAAGATTTGTATACATTGGGTTTATAATATTAGTCCCTTTTGTTTATTATTACCTAAGGGATTAATACTAAAATCCCAAGGATTATGAACCAATGAGAATAATATTAAACAAAAGGGACTAATATTATAAACTCAAGGAACTAATAAACCCAACCATTTAATATTATAAACCCAACGGATAAATATTAAAAACCTAAGGGATCAAGAAGTGCAAGGAATTGATATTACAAACACAAGAGATTAATAAAGATGACCATGATTGATATTATAAACCCAAGTTAATAATACACCCAAAGGATTAATACTAAAACCCCAAGCGATTATGAACCCAAGGAAATAATATTAAACCCAAGGGACTAATATTATAAACCCAACATTGGTAAACCTTAATATAAATATTAGAAAGACTAAAATAAACATGGTTTATTTTCATGGTGAGACAATCCTTGTTACAATGTGACATTCAACCATGGTTGACCATGGTTGTCTATGATTGACAATGGTTAACCATGATCGATATTATAAACCTAAGGGAATAATAAACCCAAGGGAATAATAATATAAACCTAAAGGAATAATAAAACTAAGAGATTAATACTAAAAACCCAAGGGATTATGAACCCAAGGGAATAATATTAAACCCATGGAACTAATATTACAAACCCAACATTGTTAAACCCAAATATAAAAACTACAAACACTAAAATAAACATGGTTTATTTTTTATGGTGAGACAATCGTTGTCACAATGCGACATTCAAACATGGTTGACGATGGTTTGCTATGATTGACAATGGTTGACCACGATTGATATTCTAAACCCAAAGGAATAATAAAACAAGGGGATTAATACTAAAACCCCAAGGGATTATGAACTGAAGGGAATAATATTAAACCCATGGGACTAATATTATAAACCCAACATTGGTAAACCCAAATATCAATACTACAAACACTAAAATAAGCATAGTTTATTTTGATGGTAAGATAATCCTTGTCATAATGTGACATTCAAACATGGTTGACCATGTTTGGCTACGATTTATATTATAAACCTAAGGGAATAAAAAACCCAAAGTTTTGATATTATAAACCCAAATGAATAATAAATCCAAGAGATTAATACTAAAACCCCAAGGGATTATGAACACAAGGGAATAATATTAAGCTCAAAGGACTAATATTATAAACCCAACATCCATAAACCCAAATATAAATATTACAAACACTAAAATAAACATGGTTTATTTTCATGGTGAGATAATCTTTGTCAAAATGCTACATTCAACCATGGGACTAATGTTATAACCCCAACATTGGTAAGCCCAAATATAAATACTACAACCACTAAAATAAACATGGTTTATTTTGATGGTGAAACAATTCTTGTCACAATGCGACATTCAACCATGGTTGACCATGTTTGGCTATGATTGACAATGGTTTCCCATGTTTGATATTATAAACCAAAGGGAATAGTAAACCCAAGGGATTGATATTATAATATCAAATGAATAATAAACCCAAGGGATTGATACTAAAACCCAAGGGAATAATACTAAACCCATGGGACTAATATTATAAACCCAACATTGGTAAACCCAAATATCAATACTAAAAACACTAAAATAGGCATAATTTATTTTGATGGTAAGACAATCATTGTCACAATGCGACATTCAAACATGGTTGACCATGTTTGGCTACAATTTATATTATAAACCCAAGAGAATAAGAAACCCAAAGTTTTGATATTATAAACTCAAATGAATAATAAACCCAATGGATTAATACTAAAACCCCAAGGGATTATGAACCCAATGGAATAATATTAAGCCCAAGGGACTAATATTATGAACCCAACATTTGTAAACCCAAATATAAATGTTACAAACACTAAAATAAATATGGTTTATTTTCATGGTGAGACAATCTTTGTCAAAATGCGACATTCAACCATGGGACTAATATTATAAACCCAAATATAAATACTACAAACACTAAAATAAACATGGTTTATTTTGATAGTGAGACAATTCTTTTCATAATGCAACATTCAACCATGGTTGACCATGTTTGGTTATGATTGACAATGGTTTACCATGATTAATATTATAAATCAAAGGGAATAATAAACCCAAGGGATTGATATTATAAACCCTAATGAATAATAAACCCAAGGGATTAATACTAAAACACAAGGGATTATGAACCCAAGGGAATAATATTAAAACCAAGGGACTAATATTATAAACCCAAAATTCATAAAACCAAATATAAATATTACAAAGTCTAAAATAAACATGATTTATTTTCATGGTGAGAAAATCATTGTCTCAATGTGACATTCAACCACGGTTGACCATGTTTGACCATGATGGATATTATAAACCTAAGGGAATAATAAGCCCAAGTGGTTGATATTAAAACCCAAATGAATAATAAACTCAATGGATTAATACTAAAACCCCAAGGGATTATGAACCCAAGGGACTAATATTATAGACCCAACATTTATAAACCCAAATGTAAATATTACAAAGACCAAAATAAACATGATTTATTTTCACGGTGAGACAATATTTGTCAAAATGGGACATTCAACCATGAGACTAATATGGTAAATTCAAATATAAATATTACAAACACTAAAATAAAGATGGTATATTTTCATGGTGAGACAATCTTTGTCAAAATGCGACATTCAACCATGGGACTAATATTATAAACCCAACATTGGTAAGCCCAAATATAAATACTACAAACACTAAAATTAACCTTATTTATTTTGATGGTGATACAATCCTTGTCACAATGCGACATTTAACCATGGTTAACCATGATTGATATTATAAACCTACGGGAATAATAAACCCAAGGCATTGATATTATAAACCCAAATGAATAATAAACCCAGGGGATTAATACTAAAACCCCAAGGGATTGTGAATCCAAGAGAATAATATTAAACCCAAGGGACTAATATGATAAACCCAACATTCGTATACCCAAATATAAATATTACAAAGACTAAAATAAACATGATTTATTTTCATGGTGAAACAATCCTTGTCACAATGTGACATTCAACCATGATTGGCCATGGTTGGCTATTATTGACCATGATTGACCATGGTTGGCTATTATTGATAATGGTTGACCATGATTGATATTATAAACCTAAGGGAATAATAAATCCAAGGGATTGATATTATAAACCCAAAGGAATAATAAAACTAAGGGTTTAATAGTAAAACCTCAAGGGATTATGAACTGAAGGGAATAATATTAAACCCATGGGACTAATATTATAAACCCAATATTGATAAACCCAAATATAAAAACTAAAAACTATAAAATAAACATGGTTTATTTTGATGGTGAGACAATCCTTGTCACAATGCAACATTCAAACATGGTTGACCATGGTTGGCTATGATTAACAATGGTTGACCATGATTGATATTATAAATCGAAGGGAATAATAAACCCAAGTTATCTACATTATGAACCCAAATGAATAATAAACCCAAGGGACTAATATTATAAACCCAACATTTGTAAACCCAAATATAAATATTACAGACACTAAAATAAACATGATTTATTTTCATGGTGAGACAATCCTTGTCATAATGTGACATTCAAGCATGTTTGACCATGGTTGGTTATGATTGACAATGGTTTACCATGACCGATATTATAAACCTAAGGGAATAATAAACCCAAGGGATTAATATGAGAAACCCAAAGGAATAATAAAACAAAGGGATTAATACCAAAACCACAAGGGAATAATATTAAACCCAAGGGACTAATATTATAAACCCAATGTATATAAATCCTAAGATAAATATTATAAACATTAAAATAAACATGATAGACCATCATTGATTTTCATATTGAGACAATCCTTACCACAATTCCATGTTGGACCATGGTCAACATCATAATAAACCATGTTTGACTCAGGAATAAACCCAAGCGATTGATATTATAAATCCAAGGGATTAATACTAAAACCCTAAGGGATTATGAACCGAAGGGAATACTATTAAACAAAAGGGACTAATAATATAAACCCAAGGGAATAATAAACCCATGTGAATGATATAATAAACCCAAATGAATAATTAACCCAAGGGATTATTATTTATTTTCTTGGTGAGACAATCCTTGTTACAATGTGACATTCAAGCATGGTTGACCATGGTTGGCTATGATTGACTATGGTCTACCATGATTGATATTATAAACCTAAGGGAATAATAAACCGAAGGGATTAATATGAGAAACCGAAAGGAATAATAAAACGAACGAATTGAAGAAACAAACAATCTAACAGGGGGCGGACCATCCATGAGGGTTTTGCTCTAGGGTTTTGTCGTTGGTCACCATGGCGGGGCACAGAGGAGGGAGATCAGATCCCTCCTACAGTCAAGTGGCTGTGGACAGAAGTAAGGGAGTTGGATCACATTGCTTCAAGAAACCAATGGAGGAGGTAACAAAGGCTAAGAATACAGAAAAGTTGGAAACTACTAGACCTCAAGGACAGGAAGAGAATCATGAGGAAGCTAGTAAGGAGAAGAGGAGAGAGGTTACCAATTCGAAAGTTGCTCCTATGAGTACATCAGGGGTCTGGAAACCCAAGTCGACCACTATTTCTCAAATCATTTTAAGTGACCCAGTGCTGCAAGTACACAGAGACCACATGTCGGAGTATGTTATTATCTATAAATTTATGGGGATTTGGCCGACGGAGAAGGCTTTGCAAGCATGGATAAGGAACCACTGGAAACCAAACGGGGAAATTGACCTTCACCTTGGGTCCAAGGGCTTCTTCACGGTGGTGTTCACAAGCTTAAAGGATAAAGATAGAGTGTTCGAGGGAGGACCGTATTTTTACGCTTGTGCAGGCCTTTATATGAGACCATGGGTAATGAAATTTGTCCCAAAATGAGAAACTTTCACGTCGGTGCCGGTATGGATAAGACTCTATTCCCTTCCTTTAGATTATTGGCAGTTGGAGTCTCTAAAGGCTATCGGCAACAAGCTGGGGCATTTTATAAAGATCTCAGATACTACTCTAAGAGGCAAATACACTTCCTTCGCCCAAATATGTGTGGAAATGGACTTATCTAGGGCACTTTCGAATGCAATCATTTTAGAAGTGTATGACGAGGAATGGGTGCAGGTGGTGGACTATGAACACATCCCATTTAGGTGTTGTAAGTGCCATGAGCACGAGCACCTATACAGGGATTGCCCATTGAACAAGCTAGAGAGCAATACGAAAGCCACTACAGGTAAGGATCCCGAAGGTTTTACTAAGGTTGGGGGTAAAGGGAAAGGAGGCAAGTGGTACCAAAAGAAAATTAATGAAGATGGGCAACTGAGTCACAATAGTTTCAAGATCTTAGATGGAGAAGGTGAAAAAAATGGGACGAACCAGGAATTGGAGAATATTTCCACTGAGAAGGAAAGGGATAGTAATATGGAGGATATATCAGAAAAAAACAAACAAAAGGATGACATGCCAAGCATTATGGAGCTCAGTAAGGACCACGAGATGAACCCAAGTGAGGCTGGAACGGAAGACCATGAACTGTAGGATATTCTAGAGAGGAAAAATTTAGATCTAGAAAATTTTCTGGAGCAGGGATTCACTAAAGGGGTGGACTCTCTGCCAAAAGAGGAGTTTTATAGGGTTCAACAACTCTTCCTCTGGATATCACATACGAAGTGTTATAGAGTCAAAAGAAACCATGTTATCCAGGAGAATATGGGAGTGAAAACGATGGAGGATACAACGATGCATTCTTCCAAGAACCTGGCTAGGAAAAGAGGAAGAAAAACACAAAATGAGTTGCTGACCGAATGTGGGAAACTTATGATTAACTTAGTTAAGATGAGGGATCTTATTAGTTACACCTTTACAAACCTTTCTTAATGAAGCTTACAACCTGGAACATTAGGGGTCTAGGAAGTAAAAGGAAACAAAGAACTCTTAACAGTAGAATGAAAGAAGAAAAATCAAATATGGTTTTTATTCAAGAAGCAAAATGTTCGATGGACAAGATCAAAGAGATACACGACAAATGGCTAATCAAGTATGAGTATCTAGAGGTTAAAGCGGATAATTCGATGGGTGGGATTCTTACTCTATGGGATCCTCAAAAACTTGGAATCCTAGATGCTGAAGCTTCTAGGAAATATATATCACTGGTGATTCAACCTTTTGGTAGTAAGGAGATCTACATGATCACTAATGCCTACGATCCTCAAAAACTAGAAGACAAACTTAAGCTTCTCACCTCCCTTGAGATGTTGAGAGAGAGATATCCTGATATGCCCTGGATTCTGGCTGGGGATTTCAATATGATCAGATCTCTTACAGAGAAAAAAGGCTGTAGCAGAAAACTAGGTAGAGATTCCATTGCCTTCCAGAACTTCATGAATAACATGGGGCTTGTGGACACCGAAACAGTAAATGGAACTTATACTTGGAATAATAAGAGGGGAGGGGATTTTCAAGTCGCCTCTAAACTAGATAGATTCATAATATTAGAGGACCTCTTTCTCAAAGGCCTTGATATGTCAGCTTCAATCCTTCCCTTCGGAGACTCGGACCACTAGCCTGTCCAACTTGAAGCTACTTTCATGGGTACACCGAGGAACAAAACTTTTAGGTTTGAAAATGTCTGGCTCTCTCACCCTAACTTGACCAACAATATTGACAAATGGTGGGCAGAAAATATGCCCGTTCAAGGCACTAAAATGTTCATGTTGCAGCAGAGACTTAAACACATCAAATCTATGCTTAAATATTAGAACAAAAAATAGTTTGATAATATTTTTAAAGCCAAAAGAGAAGTTGAGCAGAAACTACAGGAGATTAATCAGATCATAATATCATAAGGTTTTACTGAGGAATGGAAAATTCAGGCTAACTCTCTTCATAATGAATGGGACAATCAGTGCATGCAAGAGGAGATTTTCTAGAGACAGAAATTGAGGGTGAAGTGGATTAGAGAAGGAGAAAGAAACACGAAGTTTTTTCATAGATCAACCTTGGATCATAGATCTCATAATATAATTTCAAAACTTAAAGATTCTTAAGAGAAAGACCTCATCCCTCACAAATAAATATAATCTATCCTAGTTCAACACTTCCTTAGCATAGCAAAGGAGCTTCTCATTTACAGATCTCTGTTCATTAACAAATTCACCAAGTTCATTCCTAAGCTTATAACTAGGGAAGACAAACACAATCTTAACAGACCAGTGTTTGAAGAGGAGGTTAGTGAAGTTATCAATGAGATGAAAAATCGGAAAGCTCTTGACCCTGATGGCTTCAATGTGGACTTCTTCAAAGCTTGTTGGAAAACAGTCAAACAAGATATCCTTGATGTTGTGGAAGACTCTAGAAGATCCAAAACTGTTTTGAAAGCTCTTAATGCCTCTTTCATAGCTTTGATTCCAAAGCAGGAAAAAGCTATGACACCGAACAGATTCAGACCCATAGCCTCATGTAATGTGGTGTACAAAATTATTTCCAAAGTGATCACTAATAGACTCAAGCCTCTTCTTCCTGCTCTCGTCTCAGAGGAGAAAACTTGATTTTTGGAAGGAAGACATATTCTCAACAACATCATACAAGCTCACGAGGTGGTACACTCTCTTAAGAGCAATAAGCAAGCTGATATGATCATGCAGCTTGACCTAGCGAAAGCATATGATAAGCTAAGCTGGTCTTACATCAGGGCAGTGCCAAGAGCTTATTGCTTTGACCACAACTGGATAAGATGGGTTATGGCCCTTGTATCCACGGCTAGCTTCTCCATTACGCTTAATGGATCTCCCTCTAGAACCGTTATGCCTTCTAGGGGTCTTAGACAAGGGGATTTGCTCTCCCCCTTCCTCTTTGTTCTCATGATGGAAGGGCTAGGCAAAGTGTTCAATATGTTAAATTCTGAAGGAAAAATCCAGGGTTTGAAACTTACTTCGGATGGTGCTGCTTCTACTCATCAACAATTTGTTGATGATACAATGCTGTAGGACATTCCTATGGTCAAGGAAGCCAGAGCCTTCAAAGAAATCCTGAAGGACTTTGCATTGGCCATTAGTACAGAGGTAAGCCTTGACAAATCAAAAGTGTTCTTTTTTAACACTAACATTTCTATTCGGAGGAACCTCACCATAATTCTTGCGTTTCAAAGGGATCAGTTACCTTCTAAGTACCTTGGAATGCCTCTTACTGACAAACCTCTGAGCAAGGGAGTGTGGGAGCCGGTAACTAATAAACTTCAGGACAAAGTCAGGAAATGGACCTGTAGATCTTTGAATATGGAGGGGCATATTTTGGTTACTAAGGTTGTCCTGCATGCTATACCCATTTTCATGTTTTCATCTCTTCTTGCTCCTAAAGGAGTTATGCAAAAAATTAGGAGTATTCAACGAGATTTTCTTTGGGGCAAAGGGGAAGAGAAAAAGAAGTGGGCTTTGGTAGCTTAGGAAAAGCTCTATAAACCTAAGGCCCATGGTGGTTTGGGGCTACATGACCCTGAAATCCTCAGCAGAGTTTTGGGAGCCAAACTTTGGTGGAGGTAGCTCAAGGAATCGGCCACCCCTTGGGCCAAGCTTTGGAAGAAGAAATATGCAAATAATTGGCAAGAGAGGGGTCATATCCGAATGTCAGGGCTCATCAAGGGCTCCCACATTGGAACCTTACTTGGGAGAATAGAGTCATTTTCCAGAAGCATAGTTTCTGGGATATCTGAGATGGGAACCTTGCACGGTTTTGGGAGGATAACTGGCAACTGGAACCAAATTTGTTTAGGGAAGGACTAACTGCTCTAAAAAATGACACTGATAACAAGGGTTTACTTATGGTAAGTGACTTCTAGAATCAGGTAAGGAACAATGGTAAATGGAGAATGTGGAAGTATCTTGGTTATAGTGAAGATATTCCTTTGAAGGCCCAGATGGAGTCTCTTGCTCTGACTTGGAGCAGGGGAAGATTTTGGTGTCATTCTCGTCTGACCAATTGAGATGGGGTTGAAACACCGAAGGCACCTTCAACCTCAAAGAAGCTAAACGCATGGCCCTAGGTTTTGATTATCCAAACCTTGATTAGGTTTGGAATGACCTTTGGAAGAACTTGTAATGGATTAAAATCAAGTTGTTTATGTGGTTAGTTCACCGAAAGAAAATTCTCACATGGGAGAATATTCTGCAAAGGGGCTTTTTTGGCCCATCCAAATGACATATATGTGGCTTACATGAGTAGATGATGGAACATTTACTAAACCTCTACCCATTCACCTCTACCTTGTGGGATTGGGTGGCCTCAATCTTCAAGCAAACCGACAGGGACAGACTCAACATCACCAACACTTTGAAGAATTGGAGGAAAGACTTCTCAGGTAATGAAATCATTAACACGGCTTGGACTCTAGTTCTAGGCTTTATCATATGGGATGTCTAGAAAGAACGCAATCGCATGAATTTCAAGAACAAAATAGGCTCGACCCAAAACATCATTGTCCAAATTTTACGACAGCTCAACGATACAGTAGGAGCCCTTATGTGAAAAATTCCTGAGGACCCTCCTTCGCCCCAGGATGCTCGCATACTACTGTAGTTGAGTCTCCATTCTTTGGTTCCCCAAGGCATTGTTAAGGGTGAGCAAAGCAACTGCTTGTAAAGATATCTGGTAGCCTCCTCCTCATGGTTTTTTGAAAATCAACATAGATGGGGTCTCTAAGGGCAACCCAGGGATGGTTGGATTTGGTCGTGTCATAAGAGATGAGCAGGGGCGCATAAAGGATATCTTTCACAGTCATTTGGGGACTGCCACTAATAACATGGCAGAGCTCATGGCCTTAGAGCAGTGCCTGGAAATCTTGATGGAGTCAAATTTACACAACGTCATCATTGGCGCTGATTCTAAATTGGTCATTAATGCAGCCAAGAAAATGTGTAATGGAACGACACCTGGAAAAATGTCAAAACATTGGAGGCTCTCGCAAGTCTTTCAATGTATTTATTCCCACTTGCGAACCCTGAGAACCGTCAACTTCGTTCACATGCGAAGAAGAGCCAACGTGTTAGCTGATCGTTTGGCGAAGGAAAGGGTGCTAGGTAAGGAAAGCTATATTCGGTACGATTGGGAGCCTATACCCTCTGGTAAACTGCATGATGATTGTCAACGATAGGTATCCAAAGACATGGCATACCTCCAGACCATGAATAATGAGTAAGAGGAAGACTAGCAGGAGTTAAAGGAATGACATAAACCCGAAGTGAAGAGAAGGATGAAGAGGTGAGGTAACGATGCACAGGAGTCGTTAGATCATGTAAGATCAACGAACATAAATTGTGGAAAAGATTAGCAGGAGTAGGAGAGGGCGAAAGTCCTTGAGCCTGGTTGAAGTGTCACAATAAATCTTGACCGTCGATCTTATTTCCAAACGCTGACGTCACAAGTAACTATGGGGGTTCAACTATTTGTAACCCGCGTGCTAGTTGAAAGGCCACAGACCATAGGATTTAAGTGCCTCCGCTATCGAATGGATATCGGGTTTTAAAGTGGTTAGAGGTTAAGTCTAGGAGTGGACCTGAAGTTTTATAGACCAAGGTTTATAATCTATATCAGCTCCAGGAAGCGGTTAAGTGTTGCGCAAGTTCCCGATATGATGTTGCAACAATCATCGAATCAAGAACCATATCGACGACGAAGATTTAATCGCAAATCGTATTCAGTAAAAGAGTCTAGTCAGCGATAAACCCAGATTTGCAATATTGCGATGAGCCCAAGTTTGCGATGTTGCGATGGACTATGGATCGTCAGATCAAAGGGTTGATCGAAAGACGGAGGTTAACTCTCGCATTTCGCAGGAATCAAGTGTTGGCGGCTTGTGGAAAGTGCGATGCACGATAAGCCAAGAATGTGATGAAGAGTCGACTTTTGGATGGTGAAGCTGATCAATGGTGGAAATTGAAGAACAACGAAAAGGCTTGATCAATGGTGGAAATTGAAGAACAACGAAAAGGCTTGGGAAAGAGAGGAAGCAAGGAAGTCTAATTTTTTTTTTTGTGTGTAATGTTTTGGGTTTTATTGACCCTGTTGTTTGTTTATCATCAACGAGTCTGTCTTTTGCTAGTCTTTACACTTGTAAAGACGTGTACCATATATAATATTTTTTTCGGTTAATTGAAGACTCCACTCTTTCTTGACCAAGAAAAATAAAATGAACAAGTTAATACTAAAAACCCAAGGGAATACTATTAAATCCAAGAGACTAATATTATAAACCCAACGTATATAAACCCTAAGACAAATATTATAAACATTAAAATAAACATGATAAACCATCATTGATTTTCATATTGAGACAATCCTTATCACAATTCCATTTTGGACCATGGTCGACATCATAATAAACCATGTTTGAGTCGAGAATAATAAACCTAAGTGATTGATATTATAAATCCAAGGGATTAATAATAAAACTCCAAGGGATTATGAACCTAAGGGAATATTATTAAAAAAAGGGACTAATAATATAAACCCAAGGGATTGATATAATAAACCCAAGGGATTAACACTAAAACTTCAAGGGATTATGAACCCAAGGAATTATTAATATTAAAATTTTGAAGAATGAAGAAACCCAAGAATTTGATATTATAAACCTAAGGAATTAATAAACCCAAGGGGAAAATATTAGAAACGAAAGGGATAAAAAATGACAAGGGATCAATATTAAAAACAAAAGGGATTAATAGGAATTAATTTTTTAAACCCAACGGATTGATCAACCCACGTGACTATACATACTCTAAACCTAAGGGATCAATAAACCCTAGGGATTGTTAATATTATGAAATCAACACATTAATAAATTGAAGGGATAAACATTGTAAATGTAAGGGATTAATATTAAACCTTAGGACTACTATTTAAACCTTAATATTGGGGATTAATAAACCAAAGGGAATAAATCATTAACCGAAGGAATTATTAATATTACAAACTTAAAGCATAAATAAACCTAATCATTTAATATTATAAATCCAAGGAAATAGTAAACTGAACCTAAGCCTTAAATCCATGGCATCGATATTATAAACATAAATAATGCTATAACACAAAACAATAATAAGAAACATAAACGAAAACCAATATAAGAACCACATTGCAAACCATAAATCATTAAAACATGATCAATCATCATTACATTAATAATAACACATTTATATCACTACATTATAAACAATAAATAAAATTTAAGTCATAAACACATTGATATCAATATATGAATATATTAATAGTATAAATCTCAAGAATATTGATATAAACACCTAGAACATGAAATCCCAACAATAATATTATAAATGTAAACAATTTTCATTTATGAAAAACGTTAACAAAGTGAAGGGATTCGCACAAAAGACCACAACAATCACAAATGCAAGAGAAAGAACTAAAATATAACACTGCCATTGGAGCAAAGCAACATAAATGAAAAAAAAACATCTAAATTGCACACATTAGATTTAAAGCAGAACAACATAATAGGACATTTTAAGACCAGAGATATAAAATTTTCTACATAAAAACAACAACGAGAAAAAAATTTCAATTTAACCAAAATTGCAACCACAGAAAGAACATTGAGTCTTAACATATATTTTTTGTTTTCTTTACATCAAATAATTCCACTACAAAATTGAACTTGAAACACTCCATCAAAAGTCATCTATGGAGTGGCCTCTTCCAAAACATAACCAAACCAATGACAAAAGCAACACCAATTCAAATCAACAGAGTAATGATCACAATACTTAACCCTTTCCAACCAATTCGTTCTTGTTCTCCTCTGAGACTCCCTCTCATGCACATGTTTCAAGTATTTTACATGTGTTTTCATTTGATCTAGCTCACGAATATGATCATCAATAAATGCAGAATGGAACCCATGTTTTCTATCAAACTTGTTCTAAAGATAAGAAAGAAAGCTTATAGCTCCAATAATATCGAGTATTGTTCTGGAATAATAGATGACATCATTATTGTCCATATCTACATTTGAAAGACACAAAAACAAAAGCAAAATCAATAAAGACATGCACAAATAAATAAGCATACACATATATATGTATATACATAAAACATAACACCCCATTTGTATTTATGTTTAGAAACTTAATGTTATAGTGTCAAATGAAAAAAAAAAACCATTTAGTGTTACATGAACCAAATGATATAAAAATTTCTACAAATATAAGCCTCATTTAAAATACAATAGGAAAAATTGTAAAAATAAAATAAAACCATGGCCAATATTCAAAAAATGAATATTAGCCATGAGCAATATTCAAAACCTCCAATTTCATTTCATGATGTAATATGAATCCACAATATTAATATCAATTCTCTGGTACCATGCAGTGGACTATAGTGTTCAAAATAATCTAAAATTGCTCACTTGAATACCTCGATTACATGATAAATGTTCCACTATGAACTGCAATTTTTTACACATAGTTCAATAGATCTTTCAATTGAACTTATTATATGTAATGACTTGTTCTTTACACAATAGGGCTATCTTCCTTGTGAGACCAGTGGGTCTATCTGATCTATTTTCACCAAATGTGAAAGAAAATTTCTTCGAATGGTTTTAAGAGAGTTTAGAAATCAAGACACTGCTTAACTCAATGCTAGTTCCAAATATATTAAAAGGAGTAACTGTTGGCAAAATAATAATGTGTTTTTTTGGAAATTTATGTGTCTGCTACATACTTAAAAACTATGCATGTCAGTAAAAATGCAATAGAAAAATAAATGAATCCACACCATAATTCAGCTTGAGATTATCACCGGAGAAAACCCTCTTTTTGGTTTAAAAATTCAACGTTACATTTTTGTAGAGCAGAATGATTTACAGAGTTTGGTTACAGAGAATTAAGGAGTCTTCTTGTACCTTAATATTGGCGGCAAGGGCTTACAATGGGAGTAAGCTAACGGGTCCACTTTTTACCCTTCGTTTTTAGTGCAACCATCCTCATGCTAATCTGATGGGCCCGTCTCCTTCGTGTTCATTTAAGTGATAGTCTAGGTGTGAATGATAGTACACACCATGCATGATGTGGCCATGTATGGTGATGCTCTCACATCATAATTTCAAATTTCAAATTAAGTGAGAGAATGAAATTTTGAAATAAAAATGGAAGATATTTGAGTTTCTTTTCTTTTAATTTACATATGTTTGGTGAGATCCGTGTTTAACATTTGGAACGCATCTTCTACCGGTAATAAGTTTTTGTGAAGCATCTGAAACTCTACTAATTTGAGCACAATTATCTTTATTTTGGATTGTAGATTACTGTGGTGTGGTTTCTGAGAGGAGTTCGGATTTTCCACAGTGTTCATCTTTATATTGGTCGATATTTCGAGTCTAGACCCAGACTCATCATCAGGATTGATATCAGTCCTGATGATGAGTCTGGGTCTAGACTCGAAACATCAACCAATATAAAGATGAACAATTATCTTTAGTTTGACAATGGAGACAATCTCTACTTCAATGCCCTTCCATCTCTCTTCTGATATTTTCCACTTGTTTTTTAAGCACATAAATTCCATTTTATTTCCATAGTTTGATTTGCAAAGATTATTCTTTTGCTTCAGATTTGAAAATTTTATGAGATTCTAACTTTAATTTGAGCAATATAATTTGAATATTTTTGTAGATTTAAGTTGGAATTATAATAATAGTAAATATGACCCATAATAGTAGTAAATAATTTTTGCAGCTTTAAAGAGGAGCCATAATAACAGTTTAGATATTTTATGCAACTTGCACACTCTAAACTGTAAATATTTTATGCAGCTTGCTCATGGACAATGTTAGATTTGTTTTTTTGCAACTTGGGTAGGGATAATAATAGTAATTTTTTTATGCGGCTCATGGTAAATATTATATGCAACGTGCTCATGGACAATGCTAGACTTGTTTTTTTGGGCAGCTTTAAGGAAGAGCTATAACAATAGTAAATTTTTTATGCAGCTCACCGCAAGTATTTTATGCAACTTGCTCATGCACAATCCTCAACTTGTTTTATGTGAAAAAATTGGCATAATTTTAAGAGTTGGTGTATAGGTATAGTTCTATCAAAAAAATTATAAAATCACCTAAAATCTTCAAACATTTTAAACATATAACCATATTTTTATATTTTTTTTTGTATTTAAATAAATAGCTTTAATACCCTGCGCTGAATTACCAAACTATGAACAACTAGAGAAGTCTCTAGTGAAAGAAAGAGGGCACACTAGAATAAATATCTATGTTTGTCAACTTATAAATAAATATAAAAAACATAACAACAAAAATATAATTTGCAACATGTAAAATATATATTTCAACAAACAATACTTTGTTTTAGTAACCTATGTGGGAGTTGCCACCACTAAAACAAAGAGTTGCAGCAGATTTTTAAATTATATAATTCGTTTGATTCATATAATTGCCTTAGTTCATTTTTCACAAGATTGACTTGCATAATAGCTAAATCAATAAAAGAAAAAGGCTAAAAAATCCAATTTGGTGGAAAACTAATTATGGCAATGAATGCACGTTTAAAAAAATTAATGATAAATCAATAAAACATCAATTAGGATAAAAATCTATGCAATTCAAATATTATATCTCTTCAAACTTTTATATCTTAAAAAAAAGTTGATTATATTAAAAATTTGATTTTGAATCACTTTATGGCATAAAATATATTTTAAAATTCAAAATAAAATTATATCACATTTTACAACCAAGTTAAAGCCAATTAAATTCAATGAGAAAACTCTGAAAAATTAACTTGTCACTTAAATTAACCTCAAATCACAATAAGCATAAATTACAATGAACTGAGTTTATTTAACATCATGATAAAAAATACATTAAATAAGATGGTTCTAATAAAAAATCAAATTATTATTGATTAAATTTTGAAATAATAAAATCAAATAAAACAAAAAGTAGTTAAAGAAATTTAATTAATAATTTAAAATAATTAATTTTGCAAATTAAAAGATTTTTTTCTAATTATGTGAAAATGGTATAGAAGTTGACACCATACCAGTACCAGTAAAGTTTCAGTAACTAGCTATAGGTGAATTGTCACAATTAAAGGGGAGTTGCAGAAACTATAACAAGGGAATAAAAGAGTTGTAGCAACTGTAAAAAGAAACAGGGAAGTTCCTGCCACTAGAACAAGGAGTTACAACTATATAATTTAAAATAAAAAAGAACAATTATGTCCAAGTCACAAAAAATGGGAGTTGCCACCACTAGAACAAGGAGTTACAACATACTAGTAAAGTTTCTGTAACAACCTACAAGTGATGTACCAACATTACTATGGCAAGGGAAAAGGGGAGTTCGCAATTGTGAGAAGAAACAGGGGAGTTGACACCACTAGAATAAGAAGTTACATCCACATAATTTAAAGTAAAAAACATCATTATGTCAAAGTCATTGGTACAAAACTCTCGAACCTAATAATAAAAATAATAATAATAATAATAATAATAATTGATGCTAAGGTTTTAAATACTTTCAAGGACATCTATAGATTGTCCTAATTTTTAAATCATATGATTGGTTTGGTTCACATTTCAAAGGCTTGAAATGAAAGGACATATATCTTTACCAAATAAATGCTCTCCTAAAAGGGCTTCATTAATGAATGAGATTAGGGATGATTGAAACATGGTAGTGTGATGAATTAAATTTAAACAAAATCAATGAATCTATATTTTATAATTACTTAGATAATGAAAAAACAACAGACTAAAATAAATCATTTATAAAAATATTTTAAAATTAATTTTAATTTTGAAATTCAAAATATCATTTCCATTTGTTTTTAAATTATTTATTTGTTTTAAATATTATTTTGATGATTTAAATAGCAATAATAAGAGGTCTTTAAATATGTAAGATGCCTCTCATTCCATGTGGTTATAATTCTTTTAATGCAACTTATGATTTTCATATTAATATTTAGAGGGTGTAAAATAAAATTAAAGCTTTGAACTTGTGGTTGCATGATCCAATAAATTTAGACCTTTGAAGTTGTGGTTGGATGATCCCTTTCAAGGTATGTGGATAGCATTCATTACCTGTAAACTTCAAATTGTTCCATTGGTAGGAATTCATAAACCCGAGTTTTTAAATACCTATTGGGTTTAAAGTGTGATAATGAAAAGCTGGGTTTAGAGTGTGATAATGAAAAATACGTCTAGTTTGCCACTTTTAGAGAGCTATAAATAAGAGCCAAAAGAAAATTTCAATCAAGATTTTAAATGTAGAAAAATATATTTTACATTTACCATTCTATTTTTTCCAAAAATAAGTTAAATGTCTATTGATCTCAAATATATGATATACAAACATTTAATGTGTTGAAACACATAGGTAGAATTCTTCAAAACCTGGTAGATTTTAATTTATAAAACAAGAGTTCAATGTGTGCGTACAATTCAAATATTATATCTTAAAAGAAAATATGTTGAGTATATCCAAAACGTGATTTTGAATCAATTTATGGTATAAAATAATTTTTAAAATTCAAAATAAAATTGTAAAACATTTTACGACCAAGTAGGATCCTATTAAATTAAGGTAAGAAAACTCATGAATTAACTCATCACTTAAATTAATCTCATATTACAATAAACATAAATTATGATGAAATGTATTATTTAACATAATGATCAAAAGAATGGCTATAATAAAAAATGATTTATTATTGATTAAATTTTGATTTAATAAAATTAATTAAAACAAAAATTAGTTAAAGAAATTTGATTAATAATTTAAAATAATTATATTTTCCAATTTGAAAAGAATTTTTTTATTTAATTTCTTTGTGTGTAAGTACCATTACAGGGGAGTTGTTTCTGCAACTATAACAAAAAAAATAGAGGAGTTGCTAAAACTATAACAAGGAAACAAGGGAGTTTCCACCATTGGAACAAGGGGTTGCACCCACATAATCTAAAGCAAAAAATCACCAATATGTGAAACTCGTTGATTTTTTACTCTAAATTATGTGGTTGCAACCCCTTGGTCTAGTACTAGAAACGCTTTTGTTCCCCTCGTTACAATTGCGACAATTCCCCTGTGTCTTTGTTATAGTTGAGACAACTCCCCTGTAATGGTGGGAATTCGTTTGTAGCTTGTTTCTAAATATTTAGTGGTATAAATGTCAACTTCTCCACCATTTTACACATAAACAAATTAAATAGAATTTTTTCTTTCAAATTGAGAAATTAATTATTTTAAATTATAAATCAAATTTCCTTAACTAAAATTTTGTTTTAATTTAATTTTATTATTTCAAAATTTAATCAATAATAATTTACTTTTGATTAGAACCTCTCTTACTTGATGCATTCTTAATCATTCTGTTAAATAATACATTTCCTCATAAGTTATTCTTATTGTAGTATGAGGTTAATTTAAGTGATGACTTAATTCATGAGTTTTTCCAGCTTAATTTAATTGGCTTCTACTTGGTTGTAAAATGTTTTACAATTTTATTTTGAATTTTAAAAATTATTTTATACCATAAAGTGATTTAAAATTACGTTTTGGATATAATCAACATATGTTTTTTTTAGATATAATGTTTGAATTGCAGGAATATATTGAACTCTTGTTTTATAAATTAAAATCTACATGAATTCTACTTATGTGTTTCAACACATTGAATGCCTATTTATCATATGCGAGATCAATAAATATTTAACTTATTTTCGGAAAAAATAATATGGTAAATGTAAAATATTATTTTCCACATTTAAAAGCTTGATTGAAATGTTATTTTGGGTCTTATTAATAGCTTTCTAACAATCACACTCTAAACCCAATAGGTATTTAAAAACTCAAGTTATGAATTCCTACCAATGGAACAATTTGAAATTTCAAGGTAATGAACACAATCCACCTACCTCTGAAAAGGATCATGCAACCACAACTTCAAAGGTCTAATTTTATTGGATCATGCAACCACAAATTCAAAGCTTTAATTTTCTTTTACACACTGTGAAAATTAATATGTAAATCATAAGCTGCATTAAAAGATTTATAACTACATGGAATGAGAGGGGTATTAACATATTTAAGAACCTCTTATTATCACATTTAAAGAATAAACATAGTAATTAAAAAAAAATAATAAAAAAAAATTGGAAATACATTTTGAATTTCAATATTAAAATTAATTAAAAATATTTTTATAAATGAAATCTTTTTTCATTATTATAGTAAATGTAAAATATAAATTCATTGATTTTGTTTAAATTTAATTGATCACACTACTATGTTTCAATCATCCATAAGCCCATTCATTAATGGAACCCTTTCAGGAGAGCATGTATTTGGTAAAGATATATGTCCTTGCAGTTCAAGCCTTTGAGATGCGAACTAAACCAATCATATGATTTAAAAAATATCACAATCTATAGATGTCTTTGAAGATATTTAAAGCCTTCGAATCAATTAGTATTATTACTATTATTTGGTTTGGAATTTTTGTACCTGTGACTTTGACATAATGGTGATTTTTTACTTTAAATTATGTGGTTGCAACTCCTTGTTCTAGTGGCATCAAATCCCTTATTTCCTTGTTACAGTTCTGACAACTCCCCTGTTCCCTTGTGACAATTCCCCTCTTTCCTTGTTACAATTGCGACAAGTCCCTCATAATGGTGACAACTCACCTGTTGCTCATTATTAAAACTTTACTGGTATGTTGTAACTACTTGTTCTAGTGGCGACAACTCCTCTATTTATGTGACTTTGACATAATGGTGATTTTTTACTTTAAATTATATGGTTGTAACACCTTGTTAGTGGCAGAAACTCCCCTATTTCCTTGTTACAGTTGTGATAACTCCCCTCTTTCATTTTTACAATTGCGAGGACTCCCCCATAATGGTGACAACTTACCTGTAGCTTGTTACTAAAACTTTACTGGTATGTTGTAACTCCTTGTTATAGTGGCGACAACTCCCATGTTTCCTTGTGTTAGGTCCCTATAATACTAGTGTATTCCCTCATTTTATTAGTGTATCCCTCTTATTGTTATTGTTGTTCCCCATAAAATCTCACTATTATTATTGTTATGTCGACTCTGATTATATTGTGACCCTTAGACTCCTATATATGTAAAGGAGTTTTTTCCATTTAAACCATCCAATAATTGTTCGTTTATGCAATGTAAAGGAGGTTGCCCCCTTCAAGAGGTTGATTTTGAAGTCATTGTTCTATATTTTCTTCTATTTTGTGCGCTAGTTGCATAACATTTAGTATGATAGGTTTGGATTCTAGGGTTTTGCTGCTTCAAACAAGACATCGTGGCATTTTCGCAAAAAAAAAAATTCTAAAAAGATTTAGAAGCTAAACCAAAAAATCATTTGAGATAACATCTTGAAAAACTGTGTCCGAATTTTAGACCGTTTCTCGCATACTGTTCAAAGATATGAACCAAGGAATTTAAGGTTTTTGTAGGCTTCCAAATTCTATCCCAAACATGTGACCTTGAGAAAATTGTCATAACGTTCTCTCTAAGCATCAGATTCATATTCCGTAAAAATATACAGAAAGAGGACAGACTGTAGTTTGTCGGGTATTGTTTTCAGGGCTGAAGGTCTAAACAGTGACACATGGCACTTCATACAAGTTATCTCTATTGAACCAGTGTATAATCATGTCTGATCTGAAAATGGGGCACTAAAGGCTTCTTGTCAAGCTTACAAGAACCTCTCCCACTTCTAAAGCTTAAATATTCCCAAGATTTATTGATTAACCAATGAGGAATTAATAATGTGCTTGAACATAGGTGTATGCTTATATTTGTTTTAACACTGGTTATGTGGCTTAAGTTCACTTGTTTATGCTGATATAAAATACAGATGACAGTAAGTAAAGCAACAAATAAGAAACACATGCATAACAGCAAAATGTAGCAATAAAACAACACACATAACAACAATATTAATTTGGAGTTCACCCAAAACTCTTGGGCTACGTCTCCTTGAGCTCTAGTCAACTCAAATAGGCTCTCTGGGATTATGGCAGCAATTCTCTTACAAGCTCCACACTCAACTCCACTGATTTACACAGAACACAATGGGTTTAAAACACCATTTCATCCCTAGCTCTAAAGATCTCGGCTTCCTGGCTCTCAACTCTCACTCTAGCTCTCGACTCTGGCTTTGTGAGCTTTCAGTAGTCTGCTTGACCTCCAAGCAACTGACTCAGCAACTTTCAGCTCTCTGGTTTTTCCACTTGACCTCCACCCGACTCCAAGACTCCCTCAGCTGCTCTACCTTCAACTTTTTCTCTGTCTTAGCAAATGTCTGCTCTATCTCTGACATTAAGTGGCTTTTAAGCTTATCGACGCTTATCTATTTGTTTCCCCTTTTGGGCTCTCTGGCTCCCAGCCTCTGTCCATTCAAATCCCCTCTGAGAGTTAAAAAATCATTGTGGAATGCCTTCAGATATGGTGGCCACTTGTTTTTAAATGGAAAGGACCATTGGTGTGTTTGAAATCCCTAAAAATTTGTTTCTCTGTTTACGTAGAGAAATACACAGAAACGCTGAAAAATCTGCCAAAATGCTTTCTATCAGACTTCAAATATTATTGAATCCGCCCTATAATTCCATCGGGTCCACTTTTATATCACTATCGCAAGTCGCAGGCTGCGGGTTCCTTTGTATTTGGGTTTATAACAGAAAAACCCTAAATACACAGAAAACCCGACAAATGGCTTCATATCAGAACTCAAGATATATATATTCGCATCCATAAACCCTTTTAGGTCTGGCTTTATCGTATGTCGCATGTCCTCCTCGACCTCTAATCATTGATTGCTTCGATCAACCTTATCAACTATCGGCGCATCGTTATCGCATGGCTGCAAGTCTTTGGCATCACCCCTTACATAGTTGTGATGCGATACTGTGATGCGATATATGACAATTGCATATCACCTAAGCTTCAGGTCATGGGTTAAGTCCTTCTATGTGTGTATTAGCGATGCGATATTGCAAGTAGATCTGGACCATTGATCTGCGCGCTTGATCAATTACCCTTGTTTAATCTCGCTGATCGCTATCACAATTTCCATAAGGCCACCTCTGATAGACTCCACTTTCCACCTCTGATTGCGATATGTTGATTAGACCTGGACCGTTGATCGGTCCAATCCGATGAATCCTATGCAATGTTGCTTTAGCCTTCGCTTAACTCTGTTTTCCCCATTTCTTCATGTTTTTCCCGTGCAATAGTGTTTTCTGCCATTTGCTAATGTTTTTCCTTTGCGATAGTGTTTAAGTATATGAAGACTTAGAGGATTTTAGGATCCATTTTGGATCACGCCTTCCCACTAAAATAACTTTTGGTCTCCAAAAGACTAATATACTGATCTGAATAGTAAATGAGAGTAACAACACCCTCTTCTTTCAGCCTCCACACACTTGCCTTACAGAGTGCCTCTGAACCAAAGCCTTTGACCACTCTCCTTCCTGAAAGTGTTGGTCTTCCTAGGAAGAACTGTCTTCCTCCTTGCCTTCTTGCAAAACTCCTGCTGAGATGGTCACAGAAGGTAGTTTTAAATTCTCTGCCTTGATCATTGATCTAAGGTGGCTCAAACAAATGTGAAGTACATCTGGTTCACAAAATTCTCATTTGCACCTATTTGAAACACTGTCAACAACAACTGTTAACAACAACAGAAATATAGACAACAACTGGATGAACTAAATTCCTGCTTCAACAAAAGAAACAGATTTTCACATCTTGTGAACACCTCCATGTCTTACATCTGCATACAAATGATGGACTAGATAACAAGCCCACAAAACATGCGTTTAAAACAAATGGCCCTTCAAGTCAAGCATGTAGCAAAAGACCTCTAGGACTCTTTTTCAAAGATGAGACACTTCATCATTATCTCCATCTTGGAGACCAAGTTAACTTCTCCCAAGTCAACATTGCATCACATGCATGTCAAAGCAATCAACCCTTCAAGTTAATTAAACATACATGTTCAAATACAAGGAAATCATCAACATCCCTGTGTGCATGCACATCATTCTCATGCATTCATTTCATCCTTCAAATTTCACTTAAGCACATTGTACTTTCGAAGCTAACATGAACATAATGTTGCAGCAACAAAGTGAGTCTCCTACTCAAATTTTTCCATTTCCCTTCTTGGAAAAATCCTACAACTTGTATTCCATTAACAAAGAGATGCAAATAGATGCATCAATAGACATGCAATCTTAATTGGATAAGAACTATAACCATTTCTTACCAATCCATTTCAAAGGTCTTGCCTTTGTCTGTACATCAGCATCAACATGTGAATCATCCTGAAACACATCAATCATGGAAACTTCCTTCCCATTTTTTCCATCTTCTCTTTCCACTTTCTTCAGCTTTTGTGGAAGCATTATTGGATTCAGAGTCCAACATTTTGCAGCAAGATGTCCTTGCTTATGGCAGTAAGTGCACTGCATGTGCATCCTCTTGACAACATGATTTGCCTTGTCCAATAGACCTTTGGCTTCTTGCTTCCTTTCCTTCAAAAGTTTCCTATATGTGGCCATTCTCTTCCAACATCTAGAAACATTATGGTTATCCAAACCACAAATGGAACATGCAATTCTTTTCCCATATCTATGTGGAAATTTATCATGCTTTGCAAAATCAAAAGGAATATGATTAGAACCAGATTTATACCTTTCTCTTTAACCTTTATTGCCTTCATGAGGAGGTGAATAAAATGAAGAAGTGGCTCCCTTTGGAACACAATCAATCTCTTCAAGGCTGTTAGAGTTTCCACAACTCTCTGGTTCAAGTGTGTGCTTCTGAACACCTCCATCCTACAAATGATGTTTCAAGCTATTGCATTCCTCCTGAATACAATCTTCACACTCTTGAGGTAGAAGACCTGCAATGCAACTCCTTCTTCGAGCTGTTTCAATGGCCTTTATGGCAGCTTTGGAACTCTCTCCATAAGCTTGTCTATAGCCAAGACCAAAATACTTAGGCCTTTCCTCAACTATTATTGGCTCAACAATACCTTGTGCATGTTTGTCCAAGCCCTTTCCTTTATAGCCCATCTTGGACATTAGCTTGGAACCTATGCCTCTAGTATGTTTTTCAAAAGAACCAATACAAGCATTCTTAGAAGAATTTGAAGACAAATAGGAATGGTTTACCTCTTCTTCAAGATGATACTTGACTAAGGCTTCTTTGGCAACAAAGAGCTATGACTCCAACTCATGCATCCCTCTCAGGTTAATATTTGCAATATGAAGTTGCCTCTCCATTTCCTGCAATTTGTTAGAAAGCAACTACTTCTCTTCCTCCACGGAATTCAACTTCTCTCTAAGTATGTTGTTCTTCCTTCCATCCTCATACATTTCTCTCACCTTGTCCATCATGATGAACAAGTCTTGCCTCATGTCTCCATCAAAGACCCTTGTGATGAAGGAGGAATTTGAGGACTCACTTGTAGAAGTTGTCATTATACCAATGGACAAAAGAACTTCAAACAAGATTAACAAAGAGCTTATCTAAGAAACCTTTTGCAACAAACCTCTTGTGCTTTAAGGATTGCCTTGAGGTCCTTTGGGATAGAAGAATGCCTTCATCCCTTCTTCCTTCTTGTCCTTCCTAGACTGAGCTATCAATAGCTTTCCCTTCACCTCTGCAAACTCAAACTATAGTTAGTCTGCAAACAAGCATGTAGTCAACCTCTGATTGTTTAAATACCTTTCAAACAAGCAATATTTGCTCTGTCAATCAAGCATTCTAATCTGATACCACTTGCTCTAGTATAACTAGCTTTGATATCACCTTCTTGAAGGTGTGGTTAATCAACCTCAAGCTCTGATACCACCTGATCTGAAAATGGGGCATTAAAGGCTTCTTGTCAAGCTTACAAGAACCTCTCCCACTTCCAAAGCTTAAATATTCCCAAGATTTATTGATTAACCAATGCAGAATTAATAATGTGCTTGAACATAGGTGTATGCTTATATTTGTTTTAACACTAGTTATGTGGCTTAAGTTCACTTGCTTATGCTAATATAAAATACAGATGACAGTAAGTAAAGCGGAAAATAAGAAACACATGCATAGCAGCAAGATGAATCAATAAAACAACACACATAACAATAATATTAATTTGGAGTTCACCCAAAACTCTTGGGCTACGTTTCCATGAGCTCTAGTCAACTCAACTAGGCTCTCTGGGATTATGGCAACAGTTCTCTTACAAGCTCCACACTCAACTCCACTGGTTTACATAGAATACAATGGGCTTAGAATTCCATCTCATCCCCGCCTCTGAAGCTCTCGGCTTCCTGGATCTTGGCTCTCGCTCTGGCTCTCAGCTATGGCTTTGTGAGCTTTCAATAGTCCGCTTGACCTCCAAGTGACTGACTCGGCAACTTTCGGCTCTCTGGTTTTTCCACTTGACCTCCATGTGACTTCAAGACTCCCACAACTACTTTTCCTTCAACTTTTTCTCAGTACCAACAACTGTCTACTCTGTCTCTGGAATTGAGTGGCTTTTAAGCTTATCGGTGCTTGTCTATTCGTTTCCCCTTTCGGGCTCTCTAGCTCCTGGCCTCTGTCTGTTCAAATCCCCTCTGAGCGTTAAACAATCATTGTGGAATGCCTTCAGGTATGGTGGCCACCTGTTTTTAAATGGAAAGGACCATTGGCGTGTTTGAAATCCCCAAAAAGTTGTTTCTCTGTTTACGCAGAGAAATACACAGAAATGTTGAAAAATCCGCCAAAATTCTTTCTATCAAACTTCAAATATTATTGAATCCACCCTACAATTCCATCGGGTCTGCTTTTGTATCGCTATCACAAGTCACAGGCCATGGGTTCCTTTATATTTGGGTTTATAACAGAAAAAACCCAAATACACAGAAAACCTAACAAATGGCTTCATATCAGAACTCAAGATATATATATTTGCATCCGTAAACCCTTTTGGGTCCAGCTTTATCGCACGTCACATGTCCTCCCCGACCTCCTATTGTTGATTGCTCCAATCGGCCTTATCAGCTATCAGCGCATTGCTATCGCATGGTCACAAGTTTTTGGTGTCACCCCTTACATAGTTGAGATGTGATATTGCGATGCGATATATCATAATCACATATCACCTAACCTTCGGGCCATGGTTTAAGTCCTTCTGTGTGTGTATTAGCGATGCGATATTGTGAGTAGATCTAGACCGTTGATATATGCACTTGATCAACAACCCTCATTTAATCGCGTTGATCGCTATCACGATTTCCATAAGGCCACTTCCAATAGACTCCGCTTGCCACCTCTAATTGCGATATGTCGATTAGATCTGGACCGTTGATCGGTTCGATCTGAAGGCTCCTGTGCAATGTTACTTTAGCCTCCACTTAACTTTGTTTTTGCCATTTTTTCATGTTTTTCTTGTGCGATAGTGTTTTCCGCCATTTGCTAATGTTTTTCCTTTGTGATAGTGTTTAAGTATATGAAGATTGAGAGGGTTTTAGGAACCATTTTAGATCAACATCATTGTAGGAGATTGGGCATAACACTTTGTTTGAAAATCCAATATTGATCAAACCTTTAGGGTTGGAAGGACGACTCAGAAGTCTACGGCATGACAAAATTTTAGACCTTGGAGATTCAAAATTTCAGGGATACATTAGATTCAAAATAGAGCTCCTACAAAGAAAAACAAAAACTAAAAGGTGTGATCTTTTTTAAAATTTGCATAAGTTTTGTTTGAAAAAATAGTTTGAAGTGATTCAAAGGGAATAATAAAGAATAATTATCATTAATTGATGTCTTGAAGAAAGAAAATAGAAACACCTAGTAAGCACCTAAAATATCTTCTATGACTCATGAAGAAAAGGAAGAAATGAAACATGATATATCAAAATTATGAGACCAAGTGCAACAAATTTCACTCTCATAAAAAGCAACAGAAGCTAAGATGGATGGTTTGAAGAATGGAATGGAAGCTAAGATGGATGGTTTGAAGAATGGCACGGAATCTAAGATTGATGGTATCAATGAATCAAAAGGCAACATTGAAGATTTGAAGAAAGACATGGAAGGTTTGGTAAAGTTGCTACACAAAATTCTTCTTAATGGCGAATATGTAGTAGAGGAAACTCATGATGAGAACAAAAGAAATGTTAATCATGATTTCATAGAGTCTAATATTGGATTGAAGGCCCACCATATTCCAAAGATCGATATGAGTAATTTTGATGGTAATGATCTTGTAACATGGATACTACAGATGGGGCAATATTTTGATCTCCATAATGTGCAAAACAGACAAAAGGTACGCATTGCAACTTTGTATTTTGAACCCAATCAGTTTGTATGATATCGATGGCTTTTCTCACATAAAACAAATTGTCACTTGGTCAATTTTTACGGAGGAAATGATAGCACATTATGAGGATACAAAGAGTAACACCTTCTTTAGCCAATTGATAAATCTCAAACAAATGGGTTCCATAGTGGATCACATTGAGTAATTTAAAAAGTTGAATATAAGGGTAAATGATATTCCAGAGGATAATAGGATTGATGCATTCATAGGGAATCTAAAGGATAACATCCAACATGAGGTTTGCCTTTGGGAACCTTATTCATTGGAGAAGGCATTCAGGTTGGAAAGAAAAATTGAAAGCAAAATTATGGCAACATGGAAGCCTACCACTCACAACTATAAATATGGAAGTCTGGTTGCTCCTAACCTTCTGCAACCTACAAGGTTGACATCACAACAATTGGAAGAAAAAAGAAAAAGGGCTTTATTATAGTTGTGATAGCAAGTACACTAAAGGTGATAAGTATGTTGAGAAGAAATTATTTTACATCGATTGTGAGGAGGAGGAAGAAAAGGAACAAGAAACATCAAAAGAAGAAGATATACACCAAGAACCAACCATAGAGAAAGAGGAAATTAATCCGACCATATCTTATAATGCATTGGTAGGAATTACCACTCCTTAAACTCTCAAGATAGAAGGACATATCAAGAAGAAAAAGCTAATAGTGTTGATTGATTCGGGTAGTACCCATAATTTTATTCATTGTAAGATAGCAAAGGAATTAAATTGCTTCATATATCTACCACTAGAGTGTCAAGTGATGGTTGCAAATGGAGGAACCATAAATTACTGGGGAAAGTGCCATAATATCAATCTATCCATGGGAGAATATGTATTGGATAGTCCAATGATTTCCATTCCAATGGGTTGCGTTGATGTTGTACTAGGAGTTCAATGGTTAGAATCTTTGGGTACGATAGCATTTAATTTTCAAGAACTTTTCTTGAATTTTTTTTGGGAATGAAAGGAATTTGAATTAAGGGGTATCGCCGGGAAACTGGGAAAGGTAATCAGCTCTAATAGCATCAAAAATATTCTAAATAAATAACAACGGGACGTAATTGCATAATTATGTTCACTTGAGGGTCAAACATCGAAATCATCTATTTCTCTAGACCTCCAAAAAGTTTTAGATAATCATTCAAAGGTATTTGAGACTCCCAAAGGCCTCGCACCTATTTGTTATCATGATTATGCTATTCATTTGATTCCAAGAAGTAGTCCTCCTAACTTTAGGCCTTACAGATATCCCTATGCTAGAAAGAGTGAAATTGAATGTATGGTTGTAGAATTGATAGATGCTGGTATAATTCAACCTAGTCAAAGTTCTTTCTCTGCTCCAGTGGTATTGGTGCACATGAAGGATGGATCATGGCGCATTTGTATGAATTATAAGGAGTTCAACAATCTCACTATTAGAGATAAATTTCTCATTCTTGTCATTGATGATTTATTATATGAATTACTAGAGAAATTTACTTCACCAAAGTTGGATCTTCATTCAGGATATCATCAAATAAGAGTGAAGACTGAAGACATTCTAAAAACAACATTTAGAACTCATGAGGGTCATTATGAATTTTTGTCATGCATTTTGGCCTTACCAATGCACCTTCTACGTTTCAAGGTTTGATGAATTCCATTTTCAAAACCTTCCTTAGAAAAATTGTGTTAGTATTTTTTGGTGATATACTAATCTACAACAAGTCTTGGAAGGATCATGTTCAACATTGTTGACACCTAATCATCAGGATTGGGTGAATAAGTGTAACTGATGTAAATAAATAATAAGAAATATGAATAGTCACTGGGAGATGAAGTGAACAGTCTCTCCCTCATGTATATAATAAAGACCAACCTAAATGAATGAGAATGAATTGATTTGGAGGAGTTACTGCTTGGTCTGACAAACATGTTGACAGGGTTCTCAAGTTATTGGAGGAAACACAATTATATGCAAAAACCTCCAAATGTTTCTTTGGAGTACCAGATGTGTGATATTTGGGTCATATTGTATCTCATGAGGGTGTTAAGATATACCCTAACAAAATTAAAACCATTAAGGAATGGAAAAAACCCACATCCATAAAGCATCTATGAGGATTTATGACATTGACAGGGTATTATCGAAAGTTTGTTAAGAATTATGGGAGAATAGTAGCATCTCTAACAGCATTACTAAAGAAAGATGCATTTTCTTTGACTCTAGAAGAAACTAATGCCTTTGAGCATCTTAAAGAGGCAATGTGCCAAGCACCGGTCTTAGCCACGCAAGACTTCACAATTTTTTTTATTGTATAATTTGATGCCTTAGGAAATGGAATTGGTGTTGTTTTAATGCAATAAGGAAGATCCAATGCTTTTGAAATTCGTCGAATCAAAGGAAAGTATTTACACAAAGCTATTTATGAGAAGGAAATGTTGGCAATACTACATGCACTTAAGAAATGGAGACCTTACCTAATGGGAAGGCACCTCAAGGTAAAAACAAATCATGATAGTCTTAAATACTTTTTAGAACAAAGGTTATCTTCAGAAGAGCAACAAAAATGGGTCAAAAAGATGTTGGGTTATGACTTTGAAATTATCTACAGAAAAGGGAAGAAAAATGTTGTTGCAAATGCACCCTTAAGAAATGATGAGGATGTTGAAGCATTGCTTTGTGCCATTTATATTATCCAACCAGATTGGATAACCGAAGCAAGGAATGAATGGAAGAATGATGAAGAAGTGTGGGAACTCATTCAAAAGTTGCAGCAAGATCCTAGTACATTTGAGACATTCAGCTGGAATAATGATTCATTATGGTACAAAGATCACTTGTACCTTTGTAAGAATTACCAACTCAAAAAAAAGATTCGTCGATAATTGCACACCTGTCCCTTAGGAGGGCACTCAGGATTCTTAAAAATTTACCACAGGATTCAGAAGGATTTTTTTAGGATGGCCTTAAATATGATATTCAAAAGTTTGTGGTGGAATTTTTGGGTTGCCAACAAAATAAAGTTGAGACAATTAAGACCGCAGATCTGTTACAACCTTTATCCATTCCAAGTCTGTAGAAAATCTGTGATAGGTTAACCTGATAATGCAATATAAATCAAATAAAAATACTATAACCTACTTCTTTTATCAATTTGCAGAAGCTTAAAGATCGATCTAAACAATATAACAACAACAAGAAGAATCAATGGCACAATACACATGAAAATACTTTGGGGAAAGCCTCAGCTAAAAATCCCCACACTATTGTATTATCATACATGGTGGAAATACATAGGAATTATACAAAGCCTTAGTTCTCACAGCTAGCCAGCTCTTAGTACAATCCTCATAGATGCATAGGAGATCTTTGTTTCTCTCCATCCTTCCTCTCTACCCTCCAAGCTCATATTTCCTTGCGTTGTTCCTTGTGGATGATTTTCCTATTACCAAGTGGAAAACCAAGCCTTCAAAACTGTGCAATCCTCAAGGATGAATCCTTGACTACATGCATGAGTTTTCTCCATGAAAAAACACATGCAACTGATAGTGAACTATCCTTGAACATTAATCTCAACTGGGTCTTTCTCAGAATAGACATGCATGAGTTTCTGATGAGGGAATCTTTAGTTAAGTAGAGTAACACTAGTTGAGTGCATTAATGCATCAACTGACTGCTAAATCACTATTAGTTCCTCAAACAGTTTGGAACTAATTTAACTAGACTTAACTCAGTAAAATGAGTTAAGTAATTACAACTCAAATATAACTCAATCTTATCTCCTTAATTTAAGGGATAACTCTTGCATGACTTCAGGATGACTTCTAACTTGAATTTCTCCAACTAATTAATTTAAAATAAATTAATTAATTATTTCCAAGTAGCTGTTAAGACTAAATTCAATTTTAATTCACAATTTAATTCAAGGACCAAATTAAATTGGAATATTCTTGTTGCCATATTTCAACACTCCCTCTCAACAAGAAAGGGATTATCTGCCACCCTGATCCTGTCTCTATGGAACTCGAATTTACACTTTGACAATGCCTTTGTCAAAATGTCAGCATCTTGCTCCTCTATTGAAATATACTACAGCAACATGATCTTCCTCGCTACACAGTCTCTGAGATGATGATACCAGATGTCGATGTGCTTGGACCTATCATGAAATACTGGATTCTTGGAGAGTTTGATACAACTCTGATTATCACAATAGATCATAGTTGGATCCATCCTTTGATCAAACAAACCAACTAGGATTTTTCGCATCCAAATGGCCTCACATGCTGCCTGATTTGCAACCATGTATTCTGCCTCTGCCGAGCTGAGTGCAATGGACCTTTATTTCCTGTTGTACCAAGAAACTGCCGCTGACCCAAGGTTGAAAATCTCTCC
Source organism: Pinus taeda (assembly GCA_000404065.3). Classification (NCBI taxonomy): domain Eukaryota; kingdom Viridiplantae; phylum Streptophyta; class Pinopsida; order Pinales; family Pinaceae; genus Pinus; species Pinus taeda. Next base: position 26,577 of record APFE031384249.1, on the reverse strand, counting down.
TGATGTGCTCTTCCAACCTGATGGACTCCCTGCCCAATCTGCATTAGTGAAGCGCTGTAGCTTCAATCCGTTTATCCATCTGTACCATAATCCATACTAAGATGTGCCTCTGAGGTATCTCAATACATGCTTTGTCGCCTTCCAAAACATCTTGGTAGGTTGAACAATCGCTTGACTCAGCTAGTTCACCGCATAGCACAAATCTGATTGTGTGTTCACTAAGTACATCAGTGAACCCACAAGATACCTGTACACAGTAGCCTCTACCACTTCTCTTGAAGTAGCAACCTCCTTCCTCCAGTTAACTGCTAGAGGAGTCTGCATGGGCTTGCACTTCTCCATGTGGAATCTCCTGAGTATCTCGTTGGCATACTTGCCCTGAGACATAAACAACTCACCATCCTTCTGCCACACTTCCATGCCAAGGAAGTAATGCATGAGACCCATGTCTTTCATCTCGAATTCTCTTGCAAGGTCCTCCTTGCAAGACACTATCAACTAATCATCAACATAAAGTACGATGATCAACAACTTACCTTTCACCACGATGTGGTATAGGTTCGCATCTGCTTCACTCTTTGTGAAGCCCAACCAAGTGAAGTAGTTGGCTATCCTGGTGTGCCAATCACGAGGTGCTTGCTTAAGCCCGTACAATGCTCTCTTGAGTCAGCACACATGTGACTCACAATCGAAGGTCTCAAAACCTTCCAGCTACTCTATGTACACCTCTTCCTCAATCTGTCCATTGAGGAATGCAGTCTTCACATACATTTAAAGGATCTTCCAACCCATCTGTGCTGATAGTGCCAACATAGATCTAATAGATGAGTACCTTGCGATAGGAGAAAAAGTCTCATCATAGTCAATCCCCTCGACCTATGAAAAGCCACAAGCAACAAATATTTCCTTATGCTTCTCCACACTACCATTAGCAACTTACTTTACCTTTTAAATCCAATGGGAACTCACAACTAACTTGTTCTCTAGTCTCGGAACCATGTCCCAAACACTGTTACAAACTATGGAGTCATACTCCTCCACCATAGCATCAACCCAAATCGACTTCTGCACTGCTTCCTCAAAGGAAGATGGCTCGGTCTCAACACATTCCCCAGCAAGGGCCATGTATCTAGTGTACCTCTCAGGTGACCTCCTCTGTCTGCGCTGAGAAGATGGTGCTCCCAAATTCTCTCTCGCATCCTCCAACAATCTGTTAACTTCTCTTGTGCGATTTTGTCCATATTTGGAAGATTCTACTTGAGTGGATGTCTCCACTCCTGGAACCTCTGCATGCAGCTGCTACGCATCAGTCTAAGGCTCCTCCTCCTTAGGAACTACCAGTTCCTCCATAACATGTAGTTGGAGCTCCCTCTCAAGGGAAACTCACATGGCCTTCTTCTCATCAAACTTGAGATCTCTGCGAACCATTGTCCTCCAACTAGTAGGCAAGTACACCCAATAGTTATGAGGTGTATCAGTGTACCCCACAAATATCCCCAACTCTATTATCAGCTCAAGCTTCTTCCATGCATCCTTTGTCACATGGCAATAAACTGATGAGCCAAAGATCCTGAAGTGACCCACATCTGGTCTCTTACCAGAGAAAGCTTCATCTAGTGTCTTCATCCCAAGTATGTGATGTAGTCTTCTATTCTGCAAAGAGATTGTTGTGTTGCATGCCTCAGCCCACAAGTGAAGTGGTAGGCATTGGTCATGCAGCATTGCCCGTGCTGCCCCTACAATAGTTTTGTTCTTCCTCTCGGCCACCCCATTCTGTTGTGGGTTATGAGGTGTCGTCAACTCTCATTTAATTCCTTCCACTGCATAGAAGTCCTTAAACTCTTGAGAGACATATTCTCCATCATTTTCACTTCTTAAGGCCTTGATCTTCTTCCCTGACTATTTCTCGACCAAGGCTTTGAACTCACAAAACTTTGTGAAAGTTTGGTCCTTCTTCTACATGAAATAAATCTAGCATTTGCAAGAATAGTCATCAATGAAAATCACATAATACCTTTTCTTCGCTATGGATGTCGTCGAGAATGGTCCACACAAATCATTTTGAATTCGTTCTAAGATAGTGTTTGCTCGACTGTCTCGATCATGAAAGGAAGACTTGGTGTACTTTCCCAAGGTACAACCTTTGCATGTGTCAACTTGCTCAAGTTTACCTTTGGGAAGTCCTATAGATATCTGCTGCATTATCTTCAAATCCCCATGATGCAAATGGCCCAACCTCCTATGCCACAACTTTCCAATGTCTTGGCTTTGCACCAATTCTTCTTTCGTACTCAATGCTACACAATCATCTACCTCTAGTTTATAGAGATTCTTCACCCGAATCCCTATCCTCTTGGCCTAACCCATGGCTATGTGTCTTAGGAACACCTTTCCTTTACTGAAGACAACATCGTAGCCTTTTTCCTCCAACATCACGACCGATACCAATTTCTTCTTTAGTCCAAGCACATACATCACATTTGTCAAGGTGAGAGGAGCTCCATGCTCCCTCTGAAAATCAACCGTGCCCACTCCTGAAACACTATACCTTCCGTCGTCACCCATCTCTATGTGCATCTTGAGGTCTTTCTCCTTCAAGGCACTAAATAAATTTTTATCATGGTCATGTGGAATGAGGCTCCACTGTCAAGATACCAGACACAACCCATCATCGATGACACCATTCATGCGATGAGGGTAAAGTCCATTTCAAACTGAGAGGCTAATGCCTCACCTTCCGATCCTTTCGAGGATTCCTTCTTGGACTTCTTCGATGGGAAATTAGTCACATAATTTCCAATCTTGTGAAAATTAAAGCATCTTACTTTAGACATGTCACCCTTCTTCCCTCCATGAGAGGAATTTGATTTGAAATAGGAAGCCTTTCCCTTCCCTTTCCTTGCCTTACTTGCTAAGGCTAGATTTTCTTCATCATCATCGTTGGATGAAGAACCATCTCGTGTGCTCCTCTTGATCTCCTCCAGCATAAGATCCAACCACAGTCGTTCCCAATCTGGCAGCTTCTCCCTTCCATTCATAAAGTCCTGGTAGCTATTCCAACTATTTGGAAGGCCAAGGAAAGCGAGGCTCACCTTATCATCATCGGCGGTAGTTATTCCCACACTGCCAAGCTCATCTCTATAGGTGGTGAGCTTGTTCAGATATGTGGAAATAGTATCTCCCTTCTCCATCTTGATTCTTCGAAGCTTATCCTTGAGCGTTGCTTTCATCTGGTCACTACTGTTTTGCTAGAGGTCCTTCAATGTCTTCCACATTGAAAATGGAGTATCCTTCCCATGGAGACTCGACACAATATGGTCTCGAACTCCCTAAAGGATGATCCGTCTTGCCGTCGCCACACACTTCTTCCACTCAGCCAACTATTGTGCATTAGTTGAAGCTGGCTTTGGGATTTCTTGATCAATGAATTCCTTCAAGCCATCGTCTTCTAATACAACCTCCATTCTATCTTTCCATTCTATGTAATTCGAGCTACCTTCCAAGGCATACTCGAGCCTCAAGCCATAGAACACCATTAGCCAAACTTGAAGTATGATATGAATTTGATTGCACCTACAACCCCGAACTTCAAACTTAGAATTCTCTTCTCAGTATACTGTTCACAGTTTTGATACCATGTAGAAAATATGTGATAGGTTAACCCGATAATGCAATATAAATCAAAGCAGAATACTATAACCTACTACTATTATCAATTTGTGAAAGCTTAAAGATCGAGCTAAATAATATAACTACAAGAAGAAGAATCAATGGCATAATACACATGAAAATACTTTGGGGAAAGCCTAAGCTAAAAAACCCCACACTATTGTATTATCATACATGGTCGAAATACATAGGAATTATACAAAGCCTTAGCTCTCACAACTAGCCAGCTCTCAGTACAATCCTCATAGATGCTCATAGGCAATCTTAGCTTCTCTCCAACCTTCCTCTCTACCCTCCAAGCTCCTATTTCTTTGCGTTGTTCCTTGTGGATGATTTTCCTATTACCAAGTGGAAAACCAAGCCTTCAAAACTATGCAATCCTCAAGGATGAATCCTTGACTGCATGCATGAGTTTTCTCCATGAAAAAACACATGCAACTAATAGTACACTGTCCTTGAACACTAATCTCAACTAGATCTTTCTCAGAATAAACATGCATGAGTTTCTGATGAGGTAATCTTCAGTTAATTGGAGTAGAACTAGTTTAGTGCATTAATGCATCAACTAACTGTTAAATCACTATTAGTTCCTCAAATAATTTGGAACTAATTTAACTGGACTTAACTCAGTAAACTGAGTTAACTAATTACAACTCAAATATAACTCAATCATATCTCTTTAATTTAAGGGATAACTCTTGCATGACTTCAGAAAGACTTTTAACTTGAATTTCTCCAACTAATTAATTTAAAATAAATTAATTAATTATTTCCAAGTATATGTTAAGACTAAATTCGATTTTAATTCACAATTTAATTCAAGGACAAATTAAATTGGAATATTCTTGTTTCCATATTTCAACAGAAATAATAACAACGCGAGGCCTTGACTCATACACAGCATGTCGCTTCCACAAGTATGGTTGGCCTAATAATATATCACAAACATCAAGAGGTACAACATCACAGAATAACTCATCTTTGAAGGGCTTGATGCTATAGGGAAGGTGGCACTACTGGCAGACTCAAAGATCTCATCCTTGGTGAAGCCACCTGATGCTGTATGATTGTGGGTGTGGTATGGTCGGTAGTCCCAGCCGCTTCATGACCTCCACTAAAATGGGGTTCTTTTGGCTCCCAATGTCAACAATGAATTGCAATAGTGAACCCTTCACCCACATCCGTGAGTGGAAAAGATGCTCCCCCTCCTCTAGATCTTTAGGCTTATTCTTCTGGATCTTAGAAGTGGCAACAATGGCACTGGGCTCCGCATTAATGATCTGCTTCCCTTTGTCATTCCTCTTGTCAGGTTTTGACTTAGGGTCAGAACATGCATTTGATTCTGAAGCCTTCAACTCGGCCACCGGTGACTGCTTGGCCCAACAGTCGCTTTTTCTGTGAGTGGGGCTCTTGTGGAACTCACACCACTTTCCTATGTCCTTTTTTGACTTCATGGTGGTGTTCTTTTCTTGTAGCTTCAATGGGTTGTCTTGGGTCACACTGTCTTGGCTTTTTCCTTGGTTCTACGGTTTGGAAAAGCCTTTCCCTTGCTTCAGATTTGCAGGTCTAAAGTCTTGCTTCTTCTGTCTGCTCGATCTTGACAGTGTATCAGCACGCCGTGCTGAGCAACGAGATGTTCAGGAACTCTATCTCATCCTGGATGTACCTATGTAGGCATCCGTAGTACTTGAGTACCAAATGTTTCTCAGAATCCTTGATACCCAACTTCATGCGAAGGGTATGAAAAATATTGGTAAACTCAGACACATCTTGGTTCCTTCCCTGCCACAACGTGGTCCACTTTATGTATTTATCCTCATAGCTTCCGACAGGGTAGTACTGCTCCTTGATGCATCCTAGAATGAATTCCAAGTGGGTGTGGTTGAAAATAATGAGGCAGTATTTTCATCCTTCTGCTTGCAGTAGGTTTCCCACCTGTCTGTGACATGGGGGGCAACTTTGAGAAGAGCGAAATAATTTTTTTGTTGACTGGAAAAATAATGAATAGAAAAATACCCTTCTGGCAGATTTAACCATTTATCTACGACATCTGCATTTATCTGACCATCGAATATGGGGATTTCAAATTTAACTTGTACCTTAAACGGTGTGGTGTTTCCAGAGTAGTTGCTGGAATTAGCTGCGATGCCCCTAGGTGGCTACTGAAGGATCTGGGAAAATTTGTCCATCATTGCATTCCTCTGTCACTCGAGGGCTTCTTCGAGCAAGATTTTGAAAGGATCTCCTACCCCCTCTTATTTATTTTCATTTGCCATGGGAGGCCGTTGAGATTTATGAGGTTGGTCTTGTAAAGGTTCGACCAGTTCAAGCCCTAACTCCTTATATCCCAACCTCATTGGGGACATGCAAAGAAAAACAGAGAAGGAGCAGACCGCTCTGATACTAGTGGTCCAAATTTAAATAGAAATGAAACAAATTACAGATATAACCATAAATACAAAGATGCAATAGAAATAACACTTCCTTTGATTAATATCAAATAATGATATATGCTTACAAACAATATAGAAACGAGACTAGCTCGATGATGGTAGCTTATCTCTGAGAAGAGATGTGGTGGCTACATGCTTTTGAATTGCGTTACAATGAGGCTTAAGGGCCTTTTATTATTGAACAATAAGATAAACTCCTACACAATGAAAACCTTAACCCGAGGAGATGTAACCCCAAGAGTTTATGGGCCTCGTTGGGGTTGGTTGGGCAACCAACTTCTCGAGGTCGTGACTTGGTCATATTATCTCTGTTTGATGCGCATGATATCCTGTTGGAAATATATCTCTGAGGAATATGACAAAAAAATGACTTACCAGAAGTCGCTGGTGGTAGATTGCCAAAAAAATGTCGTTTAGGGCCTCAAACTGGCTCCGGACATTTAGGACCCGAAAAACTGCTAAAACAATAAATTTTGCTACGATTAAGGAAACTAAAAAAATGGAAGAAACAATGGTGGGGGTACAAGTGGAATTGGCGGGTGGCCATCAATATCCACCTGGATCATCCATCATATGGATGAGGGCAGAGTCGCCCACCTGATCTAGAAGGTGAGGGTTTTCGCACTCAACCAATCCTCAACGTTCGCTATGAAAAGCGAAGTAACTCAAGGATTGTGCTAATTATTAGTGTCTATACCTTTATGTAGTCACCAACTATAACATCATTACATAGATATGGATAGGCAATGTAAATCTTTAGGTGAGGCAAAGTAGAAGGGATGCAAAAGTGATTTTCCAATATTTGATAATTGCATGAATGTCTCTTGCATTAGTACTTTCTGGAATGAGTAGATATTTAGGCAAAGCATGTTTCTTAGATCGACCTTTGTGTATCTAAACAAGGAAATGAACTTGGCAGGATAGCATTATTACCAATCTTAATCTAGTTGTGATTAACCTCTTGGGTAAAAGATTTGATGACGAATAATAGTTTATGATGGGTTTGGCAATAGGTCATAAACCCCTTTTATTTTCGCGTAGTTAAGGATCAAAATTCCTAAACTCTTCTTCCCCTATCACATTCTTGGGGGAATTTAGTATAAAGTAGTCTATTGAGGCCACAAATTCGCCCAAAAAATAGTGGAAATTCTAGCATGATTTTTGCCATTCGGTAGAAATTTTGGAAAATTTGGGTTACAACTGTCAAACTTCAGGATTTTGGGTGCCTAAGGGGTTTTTGATAGTGCTAAATCCATTTCCACCATAAAAAAAATGAAACACTCCTATGTTGATATTTTTTGAAAAAAAATACGTTGGATTCCAGCGAAAAAATAACTTTCTAGGTGAATTTGTGGCCTTAATAGACAACACCATGAGTGGAGGAAATCTGAATTGGGGAGGGATACACCTGGTGGCGTATTGAGTAGCATGATGTTCAATCTGTGTGGCCTAGGTAATACTTGACCTATGTTGTAAGGATCAATATCATTAAATAACCTAGGGGACCAAACCTTAATGAGTTGATCAAGCCTCCAACCTAACCTTGGCCTTTATCCTAATGTATCACACTAGCTGAGTACATTAAAGTAGGAAAACTAAAGAAAAATAGATTGGGGAACATGCTTGGAATTTGAAATCCCCTTTTCCCATCAAATGAAAATTTGATGATGTTTTTGTATTTTTCATGCTCTTCATTATACATTATATGAACATTTGCAAGTGTCAACCTCCTCTTATCTGGAGACTCTCTTTCAACTACTTTCACATCTCAACTTTCATTAATCTCCCTCTAAGAGTGCCTTGTTTTTTCATAAGTTAGCATATGTGCTTCGAGATAGCATACAACCCCACTTTTAAGATTTTTTAAGGCTTTTCAGCTTTTGGGGTTAATAGTTTTGATTATGTACTTAAATTTTAATATGTGAAAGGCACTAAAGTATGACACATAGTTAGGATTATGAGGATCCTCAGCCATCATTAGATGATATGGTGTTATGCATCCCTCAAGCCATATTAGATGTGGAAAACTTGCATCAAGAGGAAAATACTAAATGGAAGTAACTAGTTGTCAAAGAACCATTTCCCATCACAAATGATTTGTTGGCTAAGCCCAATCATGACACCTTTGATCTTGTAGGTAGAATCTATTATATCGTGTGTTTAAAGTAACAATGATTATGTATATTATTAATGCAACCCTCAAGACATAAAATAATTCTTTTAATGGCTTTCTAGTACTAAACCTTGTGCATGTGATCTCTCTAAAATTTGGTAGGTGACATCTACAACATGGGAGGAATAAATAGTTTGTTGCAACAATAAAGCACCATCCTCATTCTGAAAGGTTTGAACTAACATTGCTAATGTTTGATAAGCATGATTTTGGGTAGTGCTTGGACTTTTCTTATTTTGATGACAAGGGCAGACTTATGATAATTTTTACAACTAATTAAGGACCCTTTTATTAAAGATATGAACAATAGTGCAAAGAAATGCTAAGTAAAATTTTTTCTAAAAACGTGAGCATGGATTGTGGTGATGTTTTGCAATTTGAGAGTTCCTGAATAATAATTTTTCATGCCGCAAAGGTAGGTGAGGTTCAAAGTAAACTCTGATGGATATGAAAGACGAAAAATGGCATACTTTATGTAGATATGAAAGTAGATTGAAAATATACAGGAAAGATTCAATAATAGTTTTTTTTTCCCAAAATTCAAAAGCATATTGTTACATGAGAGAGTGCTTATCAAGGTCGAATGTTTAAAGGTTCCAGGTAAATACCGTTGGATAAAAAAAAATTCTTGCTTGAAGTTCATTCGCTACAACCTAGTTTTGTCCTATGTGAGCTTGTGATTGTCTCAATATTGGAGGCCCCGAGTGTAATACCTCTTCGAGTCTCGACAGGGCCTAGAATTAGGAGTAATGTAGAAGTGAATGCTTAATACACGAGGAGTAAAGAAAGAAGAGAATGCTAAGTTTATGGACTAAAGCATTTGTTGGACTTGGAAAGTTGGAATGTATGTTGTGCCACAGTCCAATCCATCCATCTCAAATAGGACCAAAATCTAATAGATGAAACCAACTCTATAATTGTGAATTTTTATAGGAGAGCAGAAGGCTAGACAAGGAAAGTGCATAAACCCCACCAATCCTTAAATATCAGTTTATAGTAGAGTCATACTATGTTGGAAGCTGAGATTTGCTTCCTCTCTCTAATCATTAGTTAGTATATGATGTATCTTTAGTTTTATAAAATAATATAAAGTATTTTAAACAAAAGAAAAAACAAATTTAAAATTAAATAAAAATATCATTTTAATAATTATTATAATAAAAAATTATATAATCATACAAAATTCATCTTAAATACCACATCGAACGGTACAATTCTCACTATTAACTTGCACCTAACCATTGATTTCACAAAAATACTACCATATACATACCACTCTCAATCATTAGAACTTTTTCTTTGCAACGCTCGACATCATTGATACAATGATCGGTGTGAAATGAGAAACATTGTTACGCCGTAAGGCGTTCTCTTTGGGATGAACTTGCCGGTGGTCTTTGCTGTCACGTTATGCTCCGTCTGATTTGATGTTAGACGATTCACATAATTGCTATCGTTGGATCAAATATTTGGTTTTCATAACAAACTTTTCAAACTACCAGCGCTTGCCATACTCAAGTGACCATTGTTTCTCTCTCATCTTCGGCAACTGCAAAAATTCACCACGGTGGATCAAAATCACTTCGGTAGGTCTTCTGAACAGTCATAGTGGATGTCTATTTTGCGTACCAATGTCAAACTAATTTTCGCTGTGTAGAAGTGAAAGAATTCTGTAAAAGAGTGTAAGGGTGAAAGAACTCTGTGAGGGAAAGAAGCTGTAGATGACGGATCGAAATCACTTCAATGGGTTTTCTCCACACGCGTAGTCGACATCTATTTTGCGTACCAATGTCAAACTAATTTTCGTTGTGTAAAAGTGAAAGAAATCTGTAAAAGAGTGTTAAAAGAGTGCAAGGGTGAAAGAACTCTATGAGTGAAAGGACGGTGTTATGTTCCAGACAGATTCTCTTGAATCTAATTACATTTATTCCAAATCGAAGATCTGGGTTGAGTCATATGGTGATCTTTTTAAACCCTACCTATTCTTAGAAGAAAGAGCAACCACTGGGTTTAAAATGGTTAGTATAGTATCATTTATCATTTTGATATACGAGTACAGAGTGCCCCATTTAAAAATATCAAGTCTTGATTACAATTATTCACAACAGTTCAGAGAATCTCCTAAACATTGTCTACTGGAGATTCTGGATGAGAGTAATGCTTATTTTTATATTCGTGATAGCTTGTCACCTTACCATTTAATCTCCACTGCTCAGATTAAAGATTTATAGTTTAGGGAATTTCGTTGGAGACACATCGGGATTGTGTTGCAGCACAAAGTTTCATCTTGTCAGTCCATATAATATTTGGTTGTACAATATTGGTTGAGACTTGGGTATTAGTGAATATTTCTACACTAACTCAGGTATTAGCAAGGAGTTCTAGGTTTTTCATTCCTTTACGATGTTTTCCATATCTATTGTAAGTAAATTTTATTACTTTATCAATGTTATCGGTTGAGTAAACAAAATACTTGAAATATAAAAATAACCTAATTATGTGTTGTAAAAATTGGCCAATATGAAAATTATTCGAGATTACTCTTCATCGTTACTCTTTGTTGGAGTACCTGTTAAAAACGAAGTGATATATTTGTTAAAGGCTAAGTGATATATTTGTTAAAATGCATAGAAATAATTCTTATGTTCCGTCATTGTCCTTTTGGCTTTAGAATTTAATTAGTGATGGTTGGTGATTGCACTTTAGCTTTAGACTTAGTTATATCCCGTTATAGTGTAATTATTAGTTGTTGTTTGTGTTTACTGAAGTTTTTAGATTGTACTTGAATATATGTTTCTCTTCGCATAACTTTCTTCATTTTTTGTAATGACCTGGAAAAATTATAAATGACTCTTATGTTGTTACCAGCTTGGGTAAAACATTGAACAAGAATTATTTTTACTTTCAAAATTACGTCATTATAAATGTTGTTAATTTATAATTGGAAATGAATGGAAAATGAAAGTTAATAATTATTCTTTGGGGAATTGTTTTCTTTGCTGGTAATGTAAAGGAAAACGGTTGCCAAGGAACAAAATCCTAACTGCTTTCCTTCCTTCCTTAGTGAAAAGGAAAGGAAAAGGAAAGACCGGTCTGTTAGAGGAACAGATGGTAAGAAAAGAAGGGGAATGATTAAAAATAAAGAAAACATGCTAAGTCTGGTAAGGACCAGATAGCATGGGCACAGAGGTGCATTTTAAAATTTGCTGAAGGTAGTAGCCTGGCAAAGAAGCTTGGGGGGAGACTCGAAGTTCAGATGGCCTCATGGTCGGGAGGAAGACAAGATGAAACTAGTTTGCCGCAAAAGAGGAAAAATGTGCAAATAATATTACAGGTAAGTGTGCTGTTATGTTATTAAATACAGTGTAGAGTATCTCAGTAAAGGGTTCAAACTAATGGTAGGCCTGTGTTTTTCTTAAAAGATAGAGAAAAGAGATTACCCTTGGTATGCAAAACTAATACAGAGGAAATACCAGTAAATTGGTAAAGAATAGATGTCCTTTTAATAGTCAGAGGGTTTGTATGGGAAAGAATAAGAAAACGAAAATTACCCTTGGTCTGTGTAAATAATATAGAAGAAATATCAATAAAATAGTAAAGGGTAGGTGCCCTTTAATCATATAGAGAACCGGATACCAAATTGCACATAAATACAGTAAAACCCTGTTGGTAAAAGCAACAGTAAAAGAATCAACTGAATATGATTCACATCCGTGTTAATCATTTTATAGCTCGAATCAAACAAATAAAAAGGAAATTTCCGCACAATACTTATATCATTATTGAATCAAACAAGAACCGTTGAATATTTGCTACGGCCATACGATTACAAATCTAATATCAGATACCCTCGGTATAATAACCAATAATGAGAACTTTATTACAACAATCGCATGCATAATACTCTAGGCTACACAAGGGAAACCAGCATAAAAGAATAGTAACTGTCACTTTGCGGTTAAGTTCGCGGCGTATGGTTCACGCCTTCCGAACGAGCGTAGCAGAGTATTAAAGAGCAAGGGTATTAACTATTTCAATACAGAATAAACCAACGTATAAATAGAACACTATTAAATTAATATGCGCGCAAATATGTACACAATCCGTCTGCATGCATAACATTGGCGGAAAGCAAATAAAATTACCCTTGAACAAGTATTGACTTGATTCCAAGTGAAACAGAGGAAAAACACTATACCCATTAATTGTGTTGTGCTCAGCGTATGAGATACATCCTTAAAAAAAAACATAAGTTCAAATAATACTGTAAACAGAATGTCACAGAGTAATAGAGACCAGACAATCATTGTATCACTGCTTCTAATAAACAAGAAACTCTTATGGAATGGAGTTCGTGACCCAAACAGTACAGTATTACATTTAACCACCTGGAACTGAAAATTTCATCCAAAAACAAAATGACAGTAAGAACCAAAGGGTCATGGAATTCGATGCCTCATGAAATGGCATTCAGCAAGTTCCCGAAAGAGTATGGCCGGGGAACCAACTCCTCAACAGAAAGCTCAAAGGAGTGACGTGGCATAAGAAAAAGAAACGTAACCACAGAAGCCGACACTAATCTCTGGTATACACCATTAAACTGGAATGTTAAAAACCATACCCGGAATGTGGAATGAGCACCGACAGAACTGTTGGCCATTCCTTTCTCCATGGCATGGACACGCCAACACTGTCATACACAGATAGAATGATTCATGAGTAATAACTTAAGTAGTTCAAACATTTCAACAAGAAGTAGAGGTACAGGGAACGAATATCATTAACAAAGATACATTGAGGTCCATAACGGGGACGGAGATTGAACACTGGAAAGCTGCTGGTAAATCCTTCCTCCGTGGTATGGATTTTCCAAGCTTGTAAAACATACTATCAGAGCAAACTTGTGAATAATACAACCCCGTTATGCCGGTTTTCAGAAAAGAACTGAAGGTGAAAATACTAAATAAGCAAACACGTAACATAAATGTTCTTCCGCTATTGGAATGAACGCGTAGGAGGATACTGCATCCTTCTCAGTGACGGCGTTCGGCCTCACCTCCAGTTACAGGGAAACAAAAACTTAGGCGTAACAATGGCGGACTTGCGAGCAGAGGAAACCCTCTCAGAAAACTAACCACGCACAAATGAAAGTCACAAGCCCTAGAAAGGTCCAAATGAAGACCTCACCCTCGCTCTTGGCCATTCGATGGAGGGAGGGCCGATCATCACCATTCATTAAGTCTGGAATCCCGAGAAATCCGCATGGCGCCAGAAGTATTAATGTCAACAGCTACCCGCCATGCGAAAATCGGATCGGTGAAGGAAACATTCTTCAAGGAGATCCAGTTGTCTACCGTCTGGCTAATCAACCATAAATGCGATTAGAGTTGGAAACCCTGTCACACTGCCAACGCAGCCATGCGTACATAGGAAATCCATTTAGTAGCAAGTATCGAGAAGTGTAATGGGTGAGTCCACGTGCCAACACAGTTGGGAGGTTGGCGGACGATGTCTCATTAAAGTCTATAAGAGCTATGAGATGTAACCCCTCGAACATGGTGATATGATGTATATATTATGCGTAAACCTTAAAAACATTGTAACATGTCTTATGTGGTTATGCATATAACCACCGAATTATGTGTTATGACGTATATGGTTAGGCAGATAATATATATATTTTTTTTTTACATGGTTATCATATGGTAAATACTGAATGAGGTTCATGAAATTTTCATTGTTGGATTCTTTCCCACAATATGAATAATTTATCTTCATTAGCATTTATTTTATTATTTTGCAGTTAGGAAGTCTTCCAACTATGGTTGTAGTCATTGATGTAGGCTGTGTTCCTTGCTTTTTTGAATTCCCAGTGAGGCATGATTTTCCAAAGTTGAGGGTGAAGGTCGTAATTGTTTTATCTATACTTGACAGAAAGCAAGAGTTTACTTGATTGATTATTTCATGAGAAGGTTAGGGGATTTTGTTTTCTTTCTCCTATGGGAAATAGTGTTTCAGTGGTTTGAAAGTGGTGTTGTGGCTTTTTTCTTGCTTGATTATAGTTTGAAGTAGTCACAAAACATTGTGCAACCAACCCTTGTAGTAATAAAGTAGGATAGAAAGCAGTTAGAAAGTGCAGAAACACAATCTTGGACTAAATTTATTGGAAAAATGCTCTACCAGAAGTTACTAACCACGGGAGATGTTGCACAAGCAAAATTCAATTTTGGAACAAATCAACCAACATATCCTTTTGGTGGATTCACCTTTGGTTGAAAAGGTATAATTATGTTTCTTTGCTATAGCATTGGTTCAATTGTTGGTTTTCTTTTCAATATTAATTTGTTTTAACATAATTACGACTACCAAATTTCAGGAATTTAAGTTATTGCAACCTGTGAGAACTAATTATTGTGGTTTTAGAGTGATTATGAAGATTTCAAGAGCTTTCTTGTCTGCCAGATTATTATTCGGATTACTGAATTTGTTGGATTTATTTTTATAATCCTCTGATTTGTCATGCATTTTGCACTATTTGTATCAATTTCAAATCATATAGACTAACTAATTGTGTAAATATTTCATATCATCTTTATTTATTTTTTAGGGTTTTTATTGCATTTATATCATCATTGATATATATTAATGCATATCTCTATTTGAGTGGTAAATAGATTTGTGTCAATTCTCATATCCCATGCAAGGAGTATTTGATTAATATATTATAATTTCAATTCCTAACTCCGTGTACTTCATTGTACTTATGGTGATGGGAGAAGTACATTAATCCATATTGTTGTTTGTTTTTGGAGAAATATTTTATATATGGTATTTAGTTTACATGTATTTACATTTATTGTGATTTTAAATTCAGTAGAGATGTTAAATGATATAGATATAAGGATTTAAATAGGTTTAATGTAATAATTGAAAAAAAAATGAAATTTAAACCATTTACTATTTATACCAATTTATAGAGTCATATTATATTTAAATATTAATTTATAGATTTAATATATATTTAATTTTAAATTTATAGATTAATATATATAGTTATAATAATTTATAGATTAATGTTGTGGTTATAATTAAAAGGGTAATTAATATTAAGTATATTTATAAGTGTATTTTTAAGGATCTCAATTAAATTTATAGTGAAATTATGAATAATTTGTTAAAGGAAGTTAATTTTACCATATATTATTGTAGTAAAAAAGGTATTTCGTTCTACTTATGGTGATGGGAGAAATATATTAAGCCATTTTGTTGTTTATTTTTGGAGAAATATTTTATAGATGGTATTTAGTTTAAATGTATTTACATTAATGTGATTTTAAATTCAATAGAGATGTTAAATGATATAGATATACCGGTCTAAATAGGTTTAACATAATAATTGAAAAAAAAAATGAAATTTAAACCATTTACTAGTTATACTAATTTATAGAGTAATATTATATTTAATATTAATTTATAGATCAATATTATATTTAATAATAATTTCTAGATTAATGTTGTAGTTATAATTAAAAGGGTATTAATATTAAATATATTTATAAGTGTAGTTTTAAGAATCTCAATTAAATTTACAGTGAAATTATGAATAATTTATTAAAGAAATTTTATATTATTTTTAATTTTAATAAATTTGAATAGAATGATGGTGTATGGGAATATGTTATCACTTACCATTATGTTAAAATTAATAAGAAAACACTTAGATTCAGAAAGGGAATATATAAATGAGTTTTAAAATAAACTTATATTTATGTTTCTAAATTTAAACGAGAAATAAAAAAATATTGTTAATTTTACCATATATTATTGTAGTAAAAAATATTTATTTTTAAAAGTACTTATTAATTTTAAAAATATATGTTGATAGAAAAATTTAGGTTTTGAGTTAGAATTTGAGTTAGAATTAAAAGCCAGAAATATTGTTAAATTTACCATATATCAATAATAATAATATGGAAGATTTACTTTTGAAACCGAGTTTAATCTCAAAATAGAGAAATGATTATCTTTTATTAGTTGATAATGAACAAATGATATTAAACATTATTCATAATTTATTGCATCGCCAAGTATTTTATAGGTCATTAGGAGAAGATGTCACATAACATTAAGTAATAACAAAAAACTATATAAATGCATATGCATATAACTATATGACAAAAAAAAAAAATTAAGAAAAAAATAAATATTGTTATAATTTTATTTTCCACACTATATCACACCATATATTAACCTTCTCCTCTTTTTCTATGTTAAGTGAATAGCTATAAGCTCATAGCTCCCAAAAAGAAGACATATTATATACCTTGAAGAGATGTTGTATGCCACATTACAATATAATGGGCTACTAATTGAGAGGCAAGGAGGACATGTTGTATACCATACCTTGAAAACATGTTGTATGCTACATTACAATATGATGGGCAACTAATTGAACACATTGTATACATGTTGTATGCCACATTACAATATGATGGACTACTAATGTCCTGTGTAGAATTCGCTACGATGTAGAAGACAAGATTTGACTACATTCGCCTTCACCACAATTTCTTTCGAGAAATTTTCTTGTAGATCTCTAAGGATGGATCCTAAAATGTTTCATATGAAAATGCTTTCACTATCTGCATTTCCTTATTTTGAATATTTCATATGAAAATGCTTTCACGGTTTGCCTTCCTCGTTTTGAAATTTTTCGACCTTCCAATCTGGGGCAACTTGTTCTCTCCGTATCAAATTCAAAAAAACATATATGCCTTCTTTTTTTTAATTGAAAAAAACATTTAATATAGAGGGATGTGCAAAATAATAAGTTGAAATGGATAAATAATAACCTCTCAAATTTTTCTAAATTTGTCCTTTTTAGGTTTCTTTTATATACTAAACATAGCCCACGATTATACCAAGAATATAAAGAAATAGTTCACAAGGTGGCTTTCATTCATGAGAAAGGAAACTTCTATGAATTCATTCACTTATCTTTCTTGCATTGACAACGCACGGTACATATCAGATCCAGCTATCCAAACAAATCATTTCAGCATGGGATAAGTTGCTTCTAAATGCGGGTTTTTTACCTGCAAACAACCTTTTTCATAAGTTGCTTCTAAATGCGTGTTTTTTACCTGCAAACAACCTTTTTCATCTCCGTTTTAGTCGTTTATTTCTTTAATGGAAATGAAAGGAATTTTTCGGGCATTTGACACTAAAACACTTCCACCTTTACGTGAAGGTCAAAAAGGAAATTTCTTTCGCTTACCGTCAAGTTCAACTAAAAAAAACAAACAAAATTTCCTTCCCTTTACTTTCAGAACTTACATTGGTGGTAGGATTATGCAATAAAAGAGATAACTGATTTGAACTTTGTTCTTACTTTGTCCCATGGTTGGAATTTCACGGGTAGATTGTGCGTAGTGCGACAATTTAGCCATCAAAGAAGACTAACACTCTAGCCTACCCCTCATCAAACAACTTTGAAAGATGTAAAATGTTTAACTGTCCTTCAATCAACCATGCCTATGATAATTATGGACCCCGTATTGCACAAATAATTTCCAAGGTGTGGACATGGACCTTTAACGCACTCAAAACAAATGTTGTAAATGATTGATTGACTTAAGCAAGCCCCGTGTAACAAAGGTTCTATTGGAACTTGAAAGAGCATCTTCGAACATTAAGAGGCAACCTATTTTGGAAAGGTTATAAAATTTGTCAATTTCGTATAATGTATTTGATTTGTATTTATCTTCTAGCTTGAATGATAATTTGTTTACTAATTTCTATCTTCAATGATTTTTTTATATATCATGATTTTTCTCAGATTTATACCTTACGGCGTTTCCTTTGCAGCATTTGGTGCAATTGCTAGTTTTAAGTTTTGACCATGAACTGCTAGAACCGTAGGGAAGTAACCCATCGTAGATTCTGGAACGATATTTGTCAAAAAATAATTTCTAAAGATTTTTTAAATATTTAATAAAAAATCTCTCTTTTGCTCGAAGAAGAATGAAAGCTGAATTTTTATTGAAGTTAAGGTTAATCATATGCCTGAAAAGGATACAATTTGAGTAATTGTTTTTCTGAATATATATAATATTTAAAAAAATTCTCTTCTTTTGCTTAAGAAGAATGAAAGTGAAATTTTTATTGAGTTAAGGTAAATATATATACCAAAGGATACAATTGAAAATTGATTTTTGAATATATATATAATTAAAAATAATATATAATTAAATGAGTAAATTTAAAATAAAAAAAAAATAGATGAAAACTGAGGTAAAGAACAAACAAAGAAATAGGTTTTTTTTGTTAAATTGTATTGTTTTTAGTGTTCATAAGAGGTATATTCTTGAATTTTTTATTTATTGAAATTTATCTTGTTAGTTCTTTTTAATAACAAATTAAATTTAAATTTGAATTTAATAATTATGCTTTATCATACAAATAAGATGGTAAGTCGATTTCATTGACCAGATCTCAGTCTCAAGGGCACACTTAATTTCTATTTCTTCTTCACTATGTTGAGATGGTAGTGAATGTAGCCTATGACATAATGGGTTGGGTGGAAGGACAATACTACGACATATCCATAAAAATTTAGTGCGTAGTGAAATTTTGGTGGTAGTCTAACAAGGCCACAAGAGGCCACAATTTTGCAATTTTTCTTGGAAAACAATGGAAATCAAGATCTTAGACTACCATGGAAATTAAGTGGAAATCAATTTATGCAAAAACACAAGCTTCAAACAAAAGACAATGCATATCATTTGACTTGTGAAATAAAGTTCCTCCCATAAATAAATTCAACATGAAGCTGAACACGGGCCCTGTATATCTCTAAAGGCATGAAAGTGACGAATGTACACACATATAAAGGCTTAAAGTTTGTGTACTGTATATCATTTGAAAACTAAAACATGACAAATGATTCAATTCAAATACATTGCTAAAGAGACTAAAACATAATGGAAAATTTAAATTTAAATTTAATTGCAAGTGTTCCTACTAAAACGACACGACATGTAGACATGAAACAAAATAGAGTCTCCGAAAATTTAAATTAAATTTTAATCCACAATCCATGAAACTATAAAGTTAGTTTAAATACATACTTCAGTAACCTTTAACTTAAATCTTAATCCACACCTTTCAAAGTGTTCCAGATTTAATCCATACCGAGACTTCGCAAAGATTCAAAAGTAAAACTAATGATAAGAACAACAAAAAGAAGAGGATAACTCACCTCTAGTATTTCAGAAGATCAACAAAGGAGATTGAGTTTGCAAATCAAAAACTTCGGGCAAAATTGTCCTCGATTTTGGCGGTTCTTCCTCTGCTAGAAAAATATGTATTTCCCTAGAAAACAAGAAATCTATGCCTTCAGCCCTTAAAATTCAATTACCTCCCTTTGCTTATTAAAAAAAAAATCCTTTAAGATTTACACTAAACCTGTCCTTTCTGATGCGAATATTTAGAAGGCTATCAATATATATAATGCTAACAATCTATTAATGCACAAGGCAATATATTCCACTAGTTAAATTTAAGCAAGTACAAAATCCAATCAGTGACGTATACTGCCTCAATGCATTAATATATTGATAGCATTGTATATATTGGTTGCCAAGGTTGATTGCGCCAATACTCTCTCGTTCCCCCTAAAATTTATGACGAACAACCTAAATACATGAAATTGGTTTGAGAATTTTTTTAAACTGTCATTTTCTATGTTTAAAAAAAAACATATGTCATCAAATACATTTAAAAATACAAAATAGTTTTGTGGAACGTCAAATTCCAGGCTTGTGGGAAGCAGTCATTAAGCCGAAAAATAATTGTACTCTCAACCTTATTGCATCGGGTAGATGGATATCCTAAGCCCCATAAACAAATATAGCCTCCCCCACCAACATTTCTTTTCTTTTTCATCTTCATTGTTGGAGATCTCCTCTCTAAGGGCTCTAAGACCTTGGGGGATGGTCGACTGTTCCTTTTTCGATCTAAAGGATTTGTAAAGCTAAGGCATAAGCTCTTATGGTACCTGAGGCAATTGTGGCTTTACCTAGTGTGCCATTGTCTAAGGGTACAAGGAGCTACGTTGAATATATAGATCCAAAAGAATGTCTACCTGATAATCAGGTTTGGAATCATTCCTTTGGGGCTTAATTCCATGGGTTGATGCACTCTATACTAAACTAGGAGAATATATAAGGGTAGATGGACCCTAGATGAATCTTGGAAAATGGTTAGTGTTTTCAAGGGATATGTATTATAGGTGACCACACTTATTTCCATAGATACACACACATTTGGACATGTTTCCACTCCAGACAACCCAAGACCCTAGAATATTAGATGGGCATATCTTCCCTGCAAGGTGTGTAGGTGTAACAACCCTGGTAAAAATTCCATGTAAAATATATAAGACCACAGTTGATGGGACACATGTTACAAGTTGAATTTTGGGAAAGACATCCTAATGTGACTGCTCATTTGGTTATTTATGGCTAAGGAAATTGACAAAGGCAATGGCTAAGGCTTTAGAAAGGAAAAATGGAATTTTTTGGCCCATTTATTTATGAAGATAATGGAAATTAGGAAAAAAGGAGGTGAAAGGTCACAAGTTGCATGTGAGGAGGAAAACAAAGGAAAATAGGGGGAAATGAAGAAAATATAGGCCTCATTGATAAAAAGGGTTTCAGGGATCAGTGGGTAGGCTGCTCAGTTTAGTTTTGGATCTCTCTCATTACTCTATATCTCTCTCTCTCTCATACTCTTGGACACTTAGAGTCTTCTTGGAGCACTTGGCCATTGGAGCAAGAAAGGAAAAGAAGGCAAGAGGAGTAAAAGATGAAGCAAGGAAACGTTGGATCAAGCAACTGTAACAAACTTCATTGTAGATATCGACTTGCACGTGTATTTTCCTTGCTATATTTGGCATGCATGGGATTGCATGTATTTATTTCTACCATGGCATGGATTTTTCCAGGTGACCATATTTGTAGCCTATGCCTTGCCATTTCCTCATAACTTTGATGAGATGGGTTCTCTCATTCAATTTATGTGGGATGACCAGATTGGATTCGAAGCTTAGTGGGCTAGATCTCCGAATTTACAAACACATGGAGTAGTGGTCCCTATACTAGACTGAGGATCATGAAGTCACTGACCTAGTAACCCCTGAACTGGACTGCGGGTTGTGGTAAAGCCATATTGTGTGCCTCGGTGGGCCTAGGAATCCTTGCAGGTGAATGAAGGGATATATGGTAAAGCCAAGAGGTGGATTTTCTCTCCTTTGGGCCTAGTTGTTATGGGATGGAATGCATGGTAAATCTTGGAGATTATATCTCGGTGTAGGGCCTAGTGATCCATGGATCAAACTGTGGATGCAAAATAAATATTTAGAAACTATGAGGCACTCAAATTATTCGTGGTGTAGGCAGAGAACTCCGGTGGCATCCATACTGGTTGGTGTTTTTATGATGTGTTCTGTGAGTCCCACATTCATGCTTGGAATATGGAACATGGGTGATTGGCTAAAGAGAGAATTGGCTCAACTAATATATGGTTGGGTGGAACCTGATAGTCCCATCTCCAGTTGGTTCATTGCATTAATTAATGAGAAATTCATTCCCTTGATTTTCATGTGTAAAAGTTTTGATGTATACATGGATTTTGATGGCTGACATGTCCATTGTATTTTTGTTCCCATTATGGTAGTCATATGCATATTTTGTGACAGCAACTATGTATGGCTATCAACATGTTTTTACTTGTATATGAATATATAATGTATTTATGACCTAGTAAATGATAAGGAAACAAATGACATGAGGAATCAATGGTTCATGGCGATTCTCAGATAAGTATGAGATCCCTACACTTAATTATGTTGTTTACACTTGTAGGTTACATGTTGATGATATGTTTGATGAAATGTCTGTCATGTATAGTAGGGGTTCGGTTATGTTCTTGTTCAACTTATTTCTTTTGCATCATCGTTTCCTTGTATACTTACCAATTTTAAGTGACCATTCCATTTTGGGCAGTGTCCTGAGCTCTAGGCCGAAAAAGGTGGCTCAAATCTCAGAATGCTAGCAAAATAGAGCATTATCCTAGAGACTAACTCACTTGGGAAGTCTCTAGGAAGCATTATAACTCGCCTCGGTAGTGTCTGGGGAGCGTTACTCTGGCCTAAGTTGGTTAAAAATTTAGTAGGACCTAGTGGAAAGATGTTTGAGGTGATTGTTTGGTTCCTGTAGGTCCTGAGGCTGATGTTGGATGTTTGTGTGTTATGTTTCCATCGATTCCACTTCCTTAAGGTCACATACGAGGTCTAATCCCATCATAGTAGCCTCATGTCGCATGTTTACCTGAGTTGGCTAGTTACTTCGGTGGATGTGGGAGGAGGGTGTTATAGAATGGTATCAAAGCATGGTTCAAATCTCAGACTAGATGGGTGGTGCCTTTGTAATGTGTGGATTTCCATTGCATGTGTCTCTCTTACACTTGCATTTCATGTGCTTGTTTCATTTGCTTGATGATTGATTATGGTTGTAGTATGGTTATCATGGATAATCTGATATTTATTTTGTGGAATGCATATATCATGAGTATGTGAATGGTTGTATATGTTTATATGTTGCTTACATGTTTATTTTATGTTGCCTACTTACATCCTTATATGTTAGGTTACATTCTTGAATATTTTGATTACATGTATCAGTCTTGTAGGTTGGTTACAAGAATTGATCACTTATGCTCAACTACATGTGTTTATGCATAAGTGTAGTTGATTATGCATACGTGTATCCCCTGTCAATGCACATTTATATGCTTTCATATCCTGAGGATTTCAGTACCGAGCGAAAGG
>APFE031384242.1:12658-33036 GCA_000404065.3 Pinus taeda | reverse complement strand
AACAACTTCATTTTGGCAGTTAACTTAAAAGCAGTTACAGAGGAAGATGTCATTGTTAGACTTTTCCCTTATACCTTGCAAGGATCAGCTAGATCTTGGTATTTTTCCTTGCCATCAAGATCCATCACAAGTTGGAACATTTTTCAAGAACAGTTCTTGACTAAATATGGTGATGATAGATCTCTAGCAACATTAATCAACGATCTTTAGAATCTTAGGATATAATCCAAAGAACCTATAAAAGAGTTCAACTCATGGTTTAATAAAATCTTAAATAAGATTCCAACTGCCTCTAAACCTAGCGAGCAAATCAGAAGCGAATGGTACATAACAACTTTACCTTCAAATATAGCTATTTTTGTAGATAGAGCTGCAAAAACAACTCTAGCTAAAAATATGAAAGAAGCACTTGCTATAGAGAAACACATTATTGCTTTAGAAAAGAAGTCTGCTCTTGAAGATAGAAAATCCAAAAAAGTCTCTTTCAAAGATGATTCAAAGAAGAAAATGGCTAAAGATCCATATGATATGGAGGGTCTCCAAAAAGTTCTCAAGACTATGTCAAATGACATGGTAGAAATAAAGAAGCAAGTCGTTGAGATCTCAATGAAAAGGCCATTTAGAAACTATAATAAACCTGAATCAAAACCACCAAATGCTATATTCAATGTAGACTCAGATCCTGAAGAAGAAGAAGAAGAAAAAGAAACAGTCTTATCATGAGAAGAACCTGAAGAAGAAGAAACTGTTGAATGTCATGGGATGTGGGACTTTATTTTTCCTAATTATGATATAGAAAATGAATAGGAAGCTTTCCTTGTAACTACCAGAAGTAAAGGTACTCCTGATCTTGTTCAAATAACTCAGAAGAAAAGGAATGCAGGTACTACTACTAAACAAAAGGTTCCCACAAAGAAGTCCACAACAATTCCTTCTCAAAATCAGCCATCAGCTTCAAATCCACCTCCTACATCTAAAACATTAGTAGTTACAGATTCTATGGACAACAACATTATTGAATACATGAAGAAAACAAAGGCAAATATCACTATTTTTGAGCTTAGTAAACTCAAACATCAACAAAACTTGCTACTTAAAGAGTTAGATGTTGTACCTTCTTCTCTTCTTCCAAATGTTGTGTTATCCAAAGTTGTTAATGAGGCAGGTAAACCACCTCCTGGTAGAGTAGAGGCTACTGATGCTATTTTAATCTGAGATAGATCAAATTCCCATACTCCTCATTTCCTCTTAACCTATGATATTTATAATAGAAATATACACAACTATTTGATTGACTCAGGGGCTTCCTCGAATATAATGCCAGCTTCGGTTTGTTCCAAACTAAACATTGAAACCCCAAAATCAGAAATTCATATTGTTCAGTTGGATAGAACAAAGGTACAGGTTTTAGGAGAAATCAACTCAGTTACTATTAGGTTATCAGCTGATCCAAGAGTGGTTCAGAGAATTGATATTCTAATTGCTGATATACCTGAATTCTATGGTTTGATTTTGAGTAGAGACTGGTCTGAGAAACTTCATGGTTATATTTCCACTTAGTGGTCTCATATGTGGCTTCCTTATAAAGGAAAGCCAAATCAGATCAAGATTGATTAGAAGAAACACATGACCCATACTGTTATTGAGTTTGAACAAGAAAATCAACCAATAACATTCAATAACAATATTTTGGGGAATTACTCATTTGAATCATTCTTTGGTAATTTTACCGCTCAACCATCACCTTTCTCAGTTAATAATTTCACATATCAAATTGATAATTTTTCACAAACAGATACATCAAGATGTGTTAAAATTGCTGAGGAAACTGTAAATATAACTGTAGATAAATCTTTGTTTTGGTCATTATATTTTGATGGGTCTAAATCTAGTGAAGGTGTAGGAGCAGGATGTATTTTAGTTAGTCCTGAGAGAGAAAAGACCATGTTATCATTTAGGTTGAAATTTGAATGCACAAACAATACAATTGAATATGAAGCCTTAATTCAAGGACTCTACAAATAAATTGGTCCTAAAGTTCAATATTTGAAAGTGTTCGGTGATTCAGAAAATGTTATAAAACAAGTCAGGAATACTATTCATTGCCTTTCTAGTCACCTTAAACACTATCAGTCTTTGGTACATGATCTTATATCTCAATTTTTAGCATTCAATATTTCTCCCATCCCTAGGTCGCAAAATGCAGCAGCAGATTTACTAGCTAATGTCACTTCCAAGCTCCTTCCATCTGAAGATTACAGTCCCGATAGATTCTCAGTGGAGTTAATTTTTAGACCATCAATTCCTGATAATGTCACTAATTGTCGAGTGTTCAATCACGATGAAGAAATTTTAAATTTCTTAACTTCTAACAGGTCCTATGATGATCAAATTATTGATGAAAGTGACCATGACTTTCAAATGAAGAAAAAGCTTGAAGAAAACTCAATACCTAAACTAGTGGTTAAGCTTGAAGATCTTTATGACATCAAAGACAGGTTTAAACATGTTACTAATTCAAAGCTCCAAAGTTCTACTTTGAGATTTGAATTGATAAACCTAGGTACTGAGCATAATCCACAAAACATCAATTTGGGATTAGGACTTTCCTCAGAAGAAAAAATTGCATTCATTAGATTATTGCATAAATATAAAATGTCTTCGCTTAGAAATATGATGATTTGAAAACATACGATACATTTATCATTCAACATACTATTCCAATGCTTTCTGAACAAAAACCAGTGCAACAGAAGTTAAGGAAGATTCATCCTAACTTAGAGAGTCAAATAAAAGTTGAATTAAGCAAACTCTTTAAAGCTAAGATAATTTTTCCTATTAGACATTCAAACTGGGTGTCCAATATGGTGCCAGTATGGAGAAAAATGGCGACATTAGAATTTGTATCGATTTCAGAAATATTAACAAAGCAAGTCAAAAGGATAACTTCCCTTTACCTACCATGGAGCAAATGCTCCATTCAGTAGCAGGTTCTAAACTAATGTCCTTTTTAGATGATTTTTCAGGGTATAATCAAATTTTGGTCCACCCTGATGACAGACTTAAAACTGCCTTTAGAACCAAGTGGGGAACTTATGCCTATCAAAAAATGCCTTTTGGACTAATCAATGTTGGAGCTACATTCCAAAGAGAAATGAACATAGCATTCAAAGGATTGATCAATAAATTAGTAGTTGTCTATTTAGATGATATTATTGTGTTCTCCAAGAAAATATCAAATCATTTACATGATCTGAAACAAATCTTCAAACGCTGCAAAAGGCACAAAATATCACTCAATCCAAAGAAGTCCTTTTTTGCTCTTGATCAAGGTAAGCTCTTGGGCTTCATTGTTTCAAAGGATGGAATTTATATTGATCCAGATAGAATCAAAGAGATTTCTAACATTCCATTCCCTCATAATAAAAAATCCATGCAGTCATTTTAGGTCAAATTAACTTTGTAAAAAAGATTTGTTCCAGATTTCTCCCAGATTGTTTTTCCATTACAAACCATGATCAAGAAAAATTTAGTGTTTAAATGGAGGCTTGCAGAAAAAGAGGCATTTGATTCCATCAAACAATCAATCATAAATGCCCCTTATTGAAGAGGTAAATCCCCGCTGCGGATAGAGGCGGTCCCTACTAGCCCAGACCGGGTCTAGCAATAATCGTCAAACGCTATAGCGCAAGTTCCTAATTGCAAATAAACAGACCAGCGATGAAGGCCTACCTGGATTCCAAAGCTATTGTTTGTAGGAGAGATGGTGCTCTCATTCCTATGCTCTGGTAGATCACAATCCTCATGATCTCCGTGAATGGACACCTGTAGATACAAGAAACAATACAAACACAAGCATAAAATCTAGTATACGAAACTATATGTCAGTCAAAAAAGACATAACTCATCATAATAACAAGAGTTGAACCATAACCAATAGTCATTTATTAATAATCAATCAAAGGAGAGTACAACCAATGTTCTAATGCTAGATTCTCCTTTGGCAGGTCATCAACAGAACATGTCTCGCAAAGCCTGTCGGAATAAGGACAAGCCTCTCTCTTTGGATCTGATCAATAGTCTCCTTGCTTGGATTTGGCCTTAAGGGAATTAAGAAGGCTCTTGCAGCATGAAGCTCTTGGGAATTTGGGAATTCTGGAACTCTGGAACTAGCTTGCAAAGGAAATGGGCAAGCTTTTATAGATGGAGGAAGGGGAGTTGGGATCATAACCAATAATAATGGGATTGGCCATATCATAAAGGAAGCTTCCATGAGAGGTGGCAAACCACTTCCTCTCTATGGAAATCCGTAGCCAAACCACCCAACTCAAGATAGATAGCAGTCCAGGAATTTGTTAGGACGAAACAAATTCATTTCCAAGCATAGTTTGCATATGTGTTGTCATGTGTGCTTTTAAGCTTGCATAAAAATAAAATGTGTGATTAAATACATTTTGCATTGGGTCATTTGTTATGCAACTGATACATTATATTACATTTGTGTTAGACATCTGCATGGCATATAAAAACATCATCACATGTAAAATATCCATCCAAAATAGGCATATGTATATATATAATATAATATTTATATAATATATATATATGTGTGTGTGTGTGTGTGTGTGTGTGTGTGTCAAAATTTTTGCACAACGTGCATCACATAGATAAAAAATAGACATGTTCATCTTAATACATTCGGAGACGACATGTCTCTCAAAAAATATGCATGAAAATAAACCCTAGGTGTCTAATCTACGTGGTGCTCATGATAACACGTCACCGCACAAACTAGGCATCTCAGAAGATGGTGGAGGCAACTAGGCACTCCTACTGTATGTCTCTGGTATGCCAGTGGGACATTTGCCAGCCGGGCATAGTCTGGACTCCCCTGGGCAATCCCCTCGAGGTTCTAGATCAACTCTCCTTCCTCGGCACCCTTTGCCTGAGGGTTAGCTACGGGCTGAGTTCTTCGTGAAATGGGAGACATACCGACTGGTCTCTCTAGGCCGACATCTGCATACACATATAGCTGCTATCAGAACGAACATGTATTAACAAAAAAACTCAACTGACGGAACTTTGAATGGTAGCATGGATCTGTCATAATCGCCGTCAGAAGTTCGCACACCAAATGGACCACTCCTGCTCTTAAGTGAGGTAAATAGTAAAAAGTAATTTTATTTTTACCATTTGACATATTTATAACTTTTTGAACTCAAAATAGGTTTTGAAAGCTATTTTTCTGAATATTTTAATATATTTTTTTGTCAAAAATGGGTTTTACACTTGCTTTTTGTGCAGCAACAGGTTTTTTATGTGACTTAAACGGTGAAAAAAGTTATATTTTGTACTTTTTCGGACTCGGTAAATACACGAAAAAGTCATTTTGGAATCATCTTTCAGCTCTTTTCTGACTCTCTAAACATGAAAAGATTGCCGAGGCCTTTGTCATTTCGATCTCGTTAAAATGGATGCAAAACGACATCTACCCAGTATACGTTTACCCCTTTTTCAGGCTGGGATGGATTATTTACAAAAAAGGAATACCCTAGCCTATCGCGACTTGGAGGTTTCCTCGGATTTTGTTTTCTACCTTTTCAGGTCTGAGGAACTATTTACGAAAAGGGACCTTTGGAGTTTACTTTTTTGTTGTCTTTTCAAACTCTCTAAACATGAAAAGACGCCGAGTTCTCCCTTTGTCCGACTCGTTAAAACCTGATGACATTGGATTCAATCGAAATGAAGTTACTCGAGTTTCTCCTTCCTAGGGCTCGTTAAATGTACTAGGATGGATTCGCCCGAAGGGCGAACTTACAAGCATATGCTATACCCTTCAAGCTTGGTAATAAAAATAATTGGGGTACTCGCCAGAAATGGTGGGGAAAATGGAACCAAAATCATTATCGTGTCGACAGTATGTCGCTCTTGAACATGGTACTTGTCTACATTCGTGTCAGGGTGGGGAAATCTCATCTCGTATTTCACTTGCCTCCGTGGGTTTGGGTGATCCTGTTTGACCTCTCATTTGGTCTTTGCCTTGTCACCATGACCTCTGATCGATTGATGTCAAATACTGCCAAGTCCACTGTCGTGCCACCGATATGTTCAAGAGAAGTTGACCTTTGCAAAATATCAACCTCCCTTTGATAACTCATATGATCTTGATTCACAAAAACATTATATTCCTCTGTCTCGCGTTGATGATGTGGCAAACACTATGGCCCACCTTCGGTCAAGGTCACTTCCTGTCGACTTCAGCTCATTATCCAGGAAGCTGATCTAGAGACTCCCTTTTGGTGCCTTGGAGCCTATATGCCTCAATGACAGGTTCTTCGCATTCGACGCGAGGTTTTCATCATTGGCCTACGATCAGATGATTCTACAGGTGTTCAATGCTAGCTCACTGATTCACACACCGTATATTGTACTTGTAGTACCTTGAGGGCCATTGTAATTATTGGTGGTACCTCTCGCATCTGTTAACAACTTTCATCATTGGCTGGTAATCAGACGATGTTCCTGCATGTTCGACTTCAGCTCATATATTCGCATGCTTGAAATTGTACTTTGTTCGGATCGAGATGGAGCGCAAGACCCTGGATTTTGTCTGTTGAGATCCAAGTTGCAATTTTGTGGATTACTATGATTGTTACATGACTCATTCACTGGATGGCTGCGACCATGCCTGAGTCTATTTATCGATCCTCACTGGATGGCTGCGCGTATACCTTGGATCTGGATTATTATGTACTCTACTATGTATGGATGCACCCATACCACACATATCATGTATTTGAGATATTGGTTGTACTTCTCCACGCAGGTTTTCTGGAAATAGTGTTTTCGGTTGGACATGTTCTCGTAAAGCATTTCACCCCTCTCTCTCTCTCGAGCCTCATGCTTTAGGGGGCATCTGTTACACAACAATTTGTCACCATCCCTGCTACCCCTGTCCCGTATCTTGGAGGACTCATTCTGGGACCTATGAGAAGTGACATGGCCTAAAAACACTTGCATTGCATTCCTTTGAACATGAGCTTTGTTTGCCCTAAAGACATCTCCTGCTGCAATTCATTTCCAAGCATAGTAAAATTACATAAGTAAAATTACTTTTTACTATTTACCTCACTAAAGAGCAGCAGTGGTCCATTTGGTGTGCGAACTTCTAACGACGATTGTGACAAATCCGTGCTACCATTCAGAGTTCCGTCAGTTGAGTTTTTTTGTTAATACATGTTCATTTTGACATCAGTTATATGTGTATGCAGATGTCAGCCTAGAGAGACTAGCCGGTATGTCTCCCATTTCATGGAGAACTCAGCCCGCAGCTGACCCTTAGGAAGAGGGTGCTGAGGAAGGAGAGTTGATCCAGAACCTCGAGGGGATTGCCCGGGGGATTCTAGACTATGCCCGGTTGGCAGATGTCCCACTGGAATACCAGAGACATATAGTGGGAGTGCCTAGTTGCCTCCACCATCTTCTGAGATGCCTAGTTTGGGTGGTGACGTGTTATCATGAGCACCACGCAGATTGGACACCTAGGGTTTATTTTCATGCATATTTTTTGAGAGACATGTCGCCTCCGGATGTATTAAGACGAACATGTCTATTTTTGATCTATGTGGTGCACGCTTTGCAAACATTTCGACACACACACGCAGATATATATATATATATATATAGATATATAGATATATATATACATATTCCTATTTTGGATGGATCTTTTACATGTGATGATTTTTTTATATGCCATGCAGATGTCTAACACAAATGTAATCTAATGTATCAGTTGCATAACAAACGACCCAATGCGAAATGTATTTAATCACATATTTTATTTTTACACAAGCTTAAAAGCACACATGACAGCACATATGCAAACTATGCTTGGAAATGAATTTTATTTTTTATGCAAGCTTAAAAGCACACACATGCAAACTATGCTTGAAAATAGGGAAAATGGGCATGCCCCCTAGCATGATGTCTCAATTCAAGGTACATGCCCCCCAAGCTTTAGTCCATTGAAACTGGAGTGAAGGTTGACAATATTTTGATCGCACTCGAATTGAACGAGCTCATGTTTCATTATTTTAATGAGGTTGACACACTTAAAAGAACTATCCTTGTGACACCTATTTTCATTTGTTAAGGAGCTTGACACAAGAAAGGAACTATGCTCTGACCAGACCCAGTTTCCTTTTTTAAGGAGCTTGACATAGGAAAGTGAACTATGCTCCGCACGAACTTCATCATAATGAACAGGAAGTCGTTGCTTCCAAGAGTGCCACTCTCAGTGGAAGGATAACATCTTGGAAGTTAGGACCCAATGCCACCAGGACACTATGCACAACGACATCATCACTGGATACAGGCACGGGATAAGTAGCCACGTAGTTGACCTGCGGTGGGGTAGATACAACCGGTGGATAAAAACCAGGACGGGGTGATGGCGAGCCAGCTGCCACAGTAGGACCAAAGAACAAAAGCTGATCAATGGTCACTATCCATCCTTCATGTGGAAAGAAAATTATGTGAAAGAGGGAGGATACGAGTGCCCCCATGGCATAGGTATAATCGTGCCCCAATAGCAGATTGAAATCCAAGGGGCCTGGAAATACCATCACGTCCAGATGGAAAGTTTTACCTCCTAAAGTAATAGGTAACTATGGGAGGATCCCCAAAAGTTGACTAGTCCCTCCATCAAACGCTAACAGATTCTGTGTGACCAGCACAAGCTGTGGGGAGCGCAAAGCTTGCCAAGTAGTGGAAGGCATAAGATTGACAGATGCACCCTCATCCAAGAAAGTGCTAGGTACTGCCTTATCATAGGCATGTACTGTAATCTGGAAAGGCACATGGGATGGAAGGTGGAAGGCAGTCAAATGAATCCAGTCGAAGGAAATGACTGAACTACTCGGTGGGGGAATCGTATGATTGCCCCCCTGCTCTACAGGAACCGAAGAAGGACTCTCGGGATTAGCTGGGATAGGAGAGTCATTTTTGGACTCTGGAGAATCAGATGAGATGAGAAGAATGTGAGCACGATGCTCTTCTGAAACAGAGTGATAAACGAGTGTGGAACCCAAGTTGATATTCTCACTGACCAACGATTGGTCTGGACCAGGCTTAACACCGCTAGGTTCGACAAGAGGAGCCTAGACAAGAGAAGAGTCTAAGTCAATCTCTTTGTCGACAAGGAGAGGATCTAGAGAGAGACTCTGATAACCAACGGGAAGTTGGGGTGAGGAAGCTGTAAGACTTTCCAAGTCAGCGGAAGCTTTATCCATGAGTGGACAAAGGTGAAGGGGATGGTTGCCTTCACATAGTCTATAAGGGATTCGAATCTTCCCTTTCTTCTGAATGTTGTCAGTTGATGGGGTAGCATCACCTTGAGCTTCAGAGGACGATTAGGGGCATGCCAGATCATGATACCATGCTTCTAAGACCCTAGGAATGCTAGGACAATCACGAAGAAGATGGTCTCCCTTGCATAATTTATAAGGAAACTTAACCTTCCGCGGAGGAGCAGAAGGAGTTCCGACCTGAGCTGTACTTGGAGCAGTAGGTGGACATGTGGCCTCGTGTTTATGATACTTCTTCTACTTCTTCTTAGCCACCTGGTTACTTGAATCCAGACTTTCACCAGGCGAAGTAGAAGATGAGGACGTAGAAATAGGCGAAGAAGAGGAGAGGTCCACCTTGGAATCAACATGATGTTATTCGGGTGGAGGAACTGATTGACTAGTAGTTGAGGCATTAGGGACCACAGAGGTTGAGAACAACAAAATAGGAAACCCAACAGTTAACCCAGGAAGGGACAACGTTGCCATGTAAGGAGCACCAACATTCCCAAAAGGAGGAAAATGACCAGGATTCCCGTCAGAGGGGATTCCTTGGTTGGTGAACTCTGGAAAAGTTGCATCAAAAAATGAAAATAGCACACAGGGCTGAAAAAGAGTCAAGACACACAATCAAACGACCAACAAGCAGAATCTAACAGGGTGTGTGATCGCGGGCGATTTCATTGAAATTAAGAAACTTCACCGTTTCCTGTTTTAAGAGTCAAGAAACGGATAAAAGGTGACTCTATCACTTTCAGATTTGAAACAAGTGTGAAAGGACAAGTGCTTGGTGATCCTTTCAAATTTAGGGAGTCAGAAAAGATCAAATGACTGCTCAAGGATACTAGGCGAAGAGGGTGTACCAAATAACCGTGAACTGCAATATACACCTTGGTTTTAGAAATGAAAGAGAAATCAACCAAGGACTTTCCGTACGTGCAGGCAATCTCCCTGAATGCTGTGTTCCGTGTATCACGGGTATAGGGCGGCAGACTTGGCTTCCTATGGATAAAGGATTGAAACCTGCTGGGGTCTCCCTTTATATATGCGACGGTACAGAGTGCACGAGTCTATACTAGCATTGTCTAAAGCCAAGAGGCAAACGATAGCTACTAGGTTTTAAGATGTCGGAACACGTCTCTAGGCTAGACCGCTAAATATGTTTCGTTAAATATCAATGCCTTAGTGTAAATTGAGTAGATTTTAACGTTTATCTTCAATTACATTTCAGTTTTCAGGCCCTAGCGAATGTAGTATCTCAAAATCTCCTAAATGCAAGCTATATGCCACAATATATCATTTTATTCGATGAATGCTAACTATAAGAGAGTTGAGAGCTTTCACACAAACAAAATTATCAGAAAACAACCAACGATATCTCTAATGCAGCTAATGGAAATCAAAAAGCTTTTCTTCAAAGTCACTAATCACTAATAACAACGAAAAGCTCTAATTCACATTAACTAATGAAGAGCAAAAGAGATTTTTTTTCAATGTTAAGGGAAAAATGCACTAAACAAATTGAAAAACTAATGAAAAGAGAGCAATTTGAGAAATGATAATAAGAGAGCAAAAACAAGCAAATTTCACTCAATGCAAGCACAATCAGATCCCTAAATTGACAAAGTAGTCCTTCAAAACCAAGAAAAATCCCAAAGACACAAATGAGCCGTGTAATCTAGGCCCAAAGAGAAACAAGGCGAAATTCAAGTGAAAAAGAGATAATTCACTCAAAAAACGCAATGAAATGATTAAAAACCACTAAACGAATGCAGGGGAGCAATAAGAAATTTGACTGGACCAATAAAAGACCAAAAACTCCTATGGATGGCTCGACACACAAAGCCACTAGATGCCCTAGGGCTAAAAACGTGGAATCGATGGAAAATGACAAACAACCAAAGGATGAAGGTTAAAACTATTCAAACAGGACTCCAACACACTCAAGCAGTTGAGAAAATGTAACCAAAAACAAAGACCAGGCTCAGAAGGCTTAAAATCAAGCAAACCTTAGCAGTCCCCAGGCCTGGCGTGACTGTCAGACTGAAACTAGCACCTTTTAAGGATTGGCGCGAGTGTTACATGAAAAAAATGCGCCAGTCAAGTTTGCTGTGCCAAAATGAAAAATAAGCAATCCAAAACCAGACCAATGATAACCAGGAAAAACGAGAAGCAAAAATAGAAAAATAACCTAGCCCAAAAGGCTGACCAAGCAAGAAAAATCAAGAAACAACTGAAAAGGCAAGACAAGCTCCAAGTTGTTCAGTCCGTAAACCAAACTTGAGATTGACTAAAGTGGCGTTGATCTACTTCACTAATGCAGACCAATACCGTTTTGAAGGCTATTTGGCCGTACTTCAGGCTCCATCTACATTTTAGAAATCAAACAACAAGCTGACTCCCCAGCGGAGTCGCCAAATTGTTGAAGAGGTAAATCCCCTCTACAGACAAAGGCGATCCCTATTAGCCCAGACTAGGTCTAGCAACAATCATCAAATGATATAGCACAAGTTCCTAATTTCAAATAAAAAGACCAGCGATGAAGGCCTACCTGGATTCCAACACTATTGTTTGTAGGAGAGGTGGTGCTCTCGTTCCTCTGCTCCGGTAGATCACAATCCTCACGATCTTCGTGAATGGACACCTGCACATATAAGAAACAATACAAACGGAAGCATAAAATCCAGTATACGCAACTATATGTCAGTAAGAAAAGACATAACTCATCATAATAACAAGAGTGGAACCATAACCAATGGTCGCTCATTAATAATCAATCAAAGGAGAGTACAACCAATGTTCTGACGCTAGATTCTCCTTTGGTAGGTCGTCAGCATAACATGTCTCGCAAAGCCTGTCGGGAATAAGGACTAGCCTCTCTCTTCGGATCTGGACAATAGTCTCCTTGCTTGGATTTGGCCTTAAGGGAATCAAGAAGGCTCTTGCAGCATGAAGCTCTTGGGAATTTGGGAATTCTGGAACTAGCTTGCGAAGGAAATGGGCAAGCTTTTATAGATGGAGGAAGGGGAGTTGGGATCATAACCAATAATCATGGGATTGGCCATATCATCAAGGAAGCTTCCATGAGAGGTGGAAAACCAGTTCCTCTCTATGGAAATCCGTAGCCAAACCACCCAACTCAAGATAGATAGCAGTCCAGGTATTTATTAGGACGAAACTTCCACCATTTATTTTTAAAAAACACCTCTTAATATGGTTGGCGTGGGTGTGACTTTATGACAGGGCACCAATTGGCACGCCCTCTTTGGAGGATTTGCCCCCTTAGCGCGAGGGCTGAACTATGGAACTGTGCCAATGGAAAAAGAGCTATTTCTAGGACTTTTCAGCAGGAGATGTCTTTAGGGCAAACAAAGCTCATGTTCAGAGGAATGCAATGCAAGTGTTTTTAGGCCATGTAACTTCTCATAGGTCCCGGAATGAGTCCTCCAAGATACGGGATAGGGGTAGCCGGGACGGTGACAAATTGCTGTGTAACACCCCTACTTTAACCACTCCTAATTTTTCAAATCATTTCATGTTATATACCCTTGCATCTGATTCATCTTATGTAGCAGTGCTGACACAAATCAATGATCAAAACTTGGAAGCACCAATCTCATTTTGTAGTTCAAACCTTCAAGGTGCTAAAATTAATTACTCAGAAGTTGAAAAACAAGCCTTTGATGTGTACAAAGCCATTAAACACTACAAACCCTTTCTCTGAAAAGCTCACACAAAAGTTATAGTCCCTTTTTCAGCCGTAAGACAGTTACTAGTTCAAAGGGAATTAGGAGAAAAGAGAGTGAATTGGGTCACAACATTACAAGAATATGACTTGGAAATCAAACTAGCAAAGAGTGTCAAAGGCCAAGGTTTTTGCAGGTTGTTAGTAGGAGCTTCAAATATTCAAGAACCTGAAGGTACAAAAGATACTGAAGGAATCAATCAGATAAGTAACACTAATCTTGAATCACAATACGTAGATCTGATTTTCTATTTGAAAAATGGATATGCCCCTTCTAACCTTTCCTATAAAAACAAACGTGCCATAAGATTGAAATCATAAAACTTCATAATTATAGATGTTGTATTGTTTAAACAAAATTATGATTCAATTTTGTTAAGATGCTTAGAAAACCTGAAGCGCAAAAGGTCTTGCAGGAGCTACATGATGGACCAGCAGGGGGACATTTTGGAGCTGATACAACAGCTCACAAAATCATTTATGTTGGTTATTACGGGCCCACCTTGTTCAGAGATACTCATAAATATGTAAGGAAATGAAAAAGTTGTCAAAATACTAGTGGAAAACAAAGGAAGTCAACTTTCCCTTTGCAACTAGTTAACATTGAACAACCTTTTGAACAATGGGGATTGGATATCATTGGAAAAATCACTCCACATTCATCCAAACAGCATAAGTATATCCTTACAACTACCGATTACTTTACTAAGTGGGTTGAAGCAATTCCTTTGAAGACAATAAACTCTGAGGCAATCATTGAATTCATAGACCAGTTCATTATTACCAAGTTTGGTGTCCCGAACGCTCTTATTTTTGATAATGCATCTTACTTCTCTGGAAATTCTATATTTGAGTTTGCTTTCAAAAGGGGATTTAAATTGAAGTATTTTTCAAACTACTACCCTCAGGGTAATGGTTTAGCAGAATCCACCAATAAAAATCTTATCAAAATCATTAAGAGAACTATTGAGTAGAATCATAAAAACTAGCATAAGTCTTTGATATTCGCACTATGGGCTGATCGAATAACACAGAAGGCCTCCATAGTCACTTCTCCATTTAATCTAGTATATGGAAAGGAATCTATCATACCAGCAAACTTAATACTTCCATCACTAGCTTTAGTGCAGTTTATTGAAGAAAGTCCCTCATCTTCTATCCAATTAAGACATGATCAAATCTTGAAACTAGAAGAAGAAAGGGAGGAAGCCCGAATTATACATGCAAAACATTAGCAGATTATTAAATCATCTTTTGATGCAACTTCAACTGGTTCAAAACATTTACAAGTTGGTGATTTAGTTTTGAAATGGGACAAATCCCACAAGGATAAAGGAAAACATACTAAGTTCCAGAAGATGTGGCTTGGACCATTCCAAATCAGCGAGAAGATAAGCCCTTCTACATTCATATTGCAAGATCTATTAGGAAAGAGAGATTATCTTCCTGTCAATGGACTTATTCTGAAAAAAATCTTTAATTGAGGAGGTAACCTCTTCTCCCTTTGTAAATATTCAATTTTCAGCAAGATTTGTGTGAATAAATTAGTTTGCTTAAAAAATCCTAGGAAATAAAGTTGTGAGAAGCCTCCTATTGGTCTTTGCTATATTGAAAAAGTTACTCAAAAGAAAATAGTTTTGATATTTATTTTTAAGAAATGGAAACCTTAAAGAAAAAAGAAAACTCTAAGAAATTAGGTATAATTAAATTATGAAAACCCCATTTTATTTTTGTGAAATCTTCTCAAACTTAGAAATACTGTAAATCATTTTAAACTTTTAGAAGTATGAAAATGGTTATCAATACAAAATAGAAACTGATTCAATCTTAGCATCTTCAACTCTCACCCTGTCATCCATATTCTCTTAAGGAGAAAATTGTTCATCCCATCCATCAAAGTTTATAATTACTCAGAGTGTAATTCTAAAATATATTTGATAGAAAAGATAAGAGGTCTTATTACAAGACTGCTTACCATGATCATAGGGGAATAGTTCAACTGACATTACCAACACTGCATACCAAAACAGGGTAATGGCTTATAATTATAAGACAAGGGGTCCCATCACGAGCTAGCTTGTTCAGTTAAATTACAACCAGTGAATGGCATTGTCAACAACTGGCCACCAAACTAGGACAATGTCTTTTTATCTTACAAAATAAGGAAAAATGAAAAAGTAATACAAAAAATATGGAAACATATCTTTTGGATTCATTCTTTTTAATTATACTCTGAAATGGATGGAATAATGAATGATCAAATGGTTAAAAGGTAACCCTGTCGAGACTATAGACGTTTGTTGGCAGCAGAGGCTCTACCTATGACAAATGAGTAATTATAAAAGTTAAGTTGGGAAAGTCTTTTGCTTTATCATTATCAACCAATTAAGGTTTATTTAAAGCTTTGAATGTATTTAATTTTAAGAAGAGAAAAGAAATAGCAAAAATAGTTATCATTATATTCAGAATTTATGATTACTTAGTTATATTAGATTTTCTCTATCAAGTAAGGTTTCCAGATTTAGAAAATTAAAGTATTATATTACTTTCTCAGAGATAACTGTTTCTCCGAATGAATCGCCAATTGTTGTGATGTACAACAACCCCCCATTTCATAATTTTTTTATACAAAATCATAAAATTAAATGGGTCCCTTTTAAATTTAAACTTAGCCAGATGTGTAAATAAATTGGTATTAACCCATCATAAGAAAACCTTATTAAAAGACCCAAGGTAAATGAATTATTTTAAAAGCCTTTTCGAATAGAAATAAAAGTGTGACTTTTAATTTTTTTTATAAAACTCTTCGTTATTGCAATAAAGAAATAGGAAGATCGCATATCATAATAACAAAGGAAACTCACGAAAAAGAACATTCATTCTCTCTGATCCGAAAAGGCAATCGCAATCGGAGATTGGAGGTATCAAATGCCAAACACAATATAAAGCACTCCTTCAAATCCTCTAATGCGATAATACAGATCGCAATCGGAAAATCGACAATCTTAACAACAAGCCAACACATGATTGAAGGCGAGCTCAAATCCTCCATCGCAATAAAGCATTACGCAATTGACAATCGGCGATTGGCGAAATCACAATGACAAAATAATAAAGCCCGAACCTATCCTCCAATTGTGATGTATTAATGAGGTGCACATCTCAAGAATATATTTAAAAGGTTTGCATGCATTGTATCACCTTTTGGTGATCGAAGATATTTAAAAACAAATATTAAAGCCTTTCCTTTAACATTTCCAATCACCAATTTGCGATCTACCTCTGATTATACATCAAAGAAATCTAAGCCACTCTTGAATGAATCATTCAACATATAAACGACATGATGGGAATTTAAAACTTTCTTACCATGATTGACAGGTTAAGCGGCTAATCAATGAAGTAGTTAAGTGTAGATCTTTCCTTTAGATTTTATCAGTGACAATCTTACTATAATCCATTATCACCTGCTGATCAACGTAACTACTTTTCATTATCATATTGGTCTATAGAAACATTTCTCTGTATCACGGTTTTTCAATTTCTTGTGCAGAATTTCGCTGAAATCATAAATTTGAAAAAAATGGGAAAGAAATCAAAGAAATCCATAGCAACATCGCAGCTAGCCAAAGATCCTGGACCAAGCAAAAAAGGGTTAATCTCAGACACTACATGGCTTGGTCTAGGAAATACAAGCTGGGAGAGAATCTACAATCTAATAGAAGTAGAAGAGCCTGAGGAAATATCAGAGGAAGCCACAACTGACTCAAGTAACAAATCGGAAGCATCCCTCAAAGATTTAGCTTGTTCATATCTACACAGAATAGTAGCACAAGAAAAAATACTTCCATATATTGACGTAGTAAGATGGGTAGTAGAAGAAATTCCAGTCTGAAACAGAACATTTTGTACAGCTGACAGGAGGATATTTGGCTCGTTTCAGCCTGATGATCTAAGGAAAATTTATCACTTACCTGAGCTTGAAAAGCGATATAAAAAAGCCTTCCTTGAAAAATTTGCAAATGAAAATGAGTCAGAGTAAGCTCTGATTAAGCAGTGGACACATAACCCCGAGAAGCACAAACACGAATCATCAGGTAAGTACTCTATGGACTCATTGGCTTCTCCTTACTGTTATGCCGGGGCTATGATGTGTAAAATGTGGGGAATACATGACTCTGCTAAGTTGACCATTGAAATGGTCCCTCTGATGGAGGCAACAATAAACAGCTATGTGATGGATTGGGAAAACATTTTGTCTGACAAATTAGCCACAACAATTCTCGAATTTAGATCAAATGCACGTAAAACTACCAGGATCATTCGCCCTTTTTATTACAATGCCTACATTATGGATACTCTTTTCTTTAATTCTGAATATCCGATGCTTGGATGGAGGTGGAGTCCCCAAGA
Organism: Pinus taeda; assembly: GCA_000404065.3. Lineage (NCBI taxonomy): Eukaryota > Viridiplantae > Streptophyta > Pinopsida > Pinales > Pinaceae > Pinus > Pinus taeda. The sequence goes on along the minus strand of APFE031384242.1, from coordinate 15,531 downwards.
CCCTAAGCCAATCCATATTTATCATCAGCTATTATGGAAGGCTCACTACAAAAATCATTTGTATAAAATTTGCAATGGTTTTATGTTGCCTATGTATTATGCTATTTTTGATAAGCCTGCCGCTAGGATTTCTAAGGAAGTAGGGATCGACTTGACTGCAGTAGGTAATTGGTTCGGAGAAGACAAGTTTACTTATATAAGGCTTTTTGGTAGCCTTACAAGACCCCATGTCCTTCCCCTGTATGTGCCCGATAAGCTGCTAGCTCGGGAATTGGCCTATCAGATAACAATAAAAGGGACATCCAAATCCCTTAGAAGTTCCAAGAAACAGGTTTGGCCTACATTCCCTTTAAGATGCGGTGTATTCACTCTTCATGATTACAAACATTCAGGAAAGGAAATAGAAAAAAGACAAATGCTAAATCTTGCAACAATTCCCAACAGGCAATATGATCCAAGAAAAGTTGCCTATAATGTTCTTGAACAAGCCAAACTCACAAAGTTTGATCATGAAAAGGATGACCTCGATGACCTATTTTCCTCAGCTGAATCACTATTTCAGGTAAAATCATTGGCTCGGATCAGGTATCAAGATGAAGGGCTGGAAATGTTTAATATTCTTAGAGAACGGAGGTTGCAAACTCTGCCTCTAGACTTATTAGTCACCACCCCAGTAATTCAATCAAGCGAGCCCGAACAATAAACTGTTGACAAAACTCCTGCAGTAGGAAAAGTTACCGAGAGAGAAAAAGTGCCAGAATAGGAGAAAGAAAAGGGAAAAGGCAGTGAACACATGGAGATAGATACTTATATTGATCCCAAGCTTCTTAAAGAATGGCAACAATTCGATTCCATTATAAGTAATCCTAAGAATTTGCAGGGTTTTAGCACGCTTGAAGTGACAATTGGTCACAAGACAACAAGAAATATGGTTCCAACCGAACCATAAGTCAAGATGTAGAGATAATTCCTAAGGATGCATCAGATAAAATCATTTTTCATATAGAAGAGATACCACCTTTAGATGTCTTCTATAGCCCTAAGTATAGGGCTGTAGTAAAAAGACAAAGGAAAAAGAGAAGGATTGATCAATCTTCCCTTTTACCTACATAGACAGAGATGGCTAATGTGGTATGTAAAGAAGAATTCAATCCTTCCGAAGACCTCACAAAACTCTCTCAATATGTCGGGGCATACTCGGTAGCTACTATGGATAAAGCATCAGAGGTTAGCAATTTACTCAAAGAAAAATATCAGACAATTGTTTCATTGGAGACACAGGTATCCGAAAGACAGTGGAGGATAGAGCAGTTAGAACAACAATTGGCAGCACAACAACAATTAAACAATCAACTAAATGAGCAATTTCTCAAGGAGAAGCAAAGGGTAGACCAAAGTGTAGTTCAGAAACAAAAGGAGCTATCTCTAGCACCGACCAAGCTAAAATCAATGAATGAACAAATGAGTAAAACAAAAGATGAGAAAATCACTCAACTATCACAACAGATAGAAAAGTTCAAAAGTTTTCCTCAACTAGCAGAGTTTAGATCCAAGCTATGTAGATCAATAAAGCATTGATTAAACAATTAAATTTACTATGTCATAATATTTCCTTTGCTGAGCCCCTTTGTGAGATTTCTTCATCAATGATTGACAAATCAGTTGACTCAAGGCAGAATTTGGAATAGGCTGATGAGACATTAACAAACTTTCTTGCCTGGCAAGAAACCAGTGAAGGGCAAGCTGCAAATATGCCTAGAATTCTAGAATCACACAAAGAAATTCTTTTCTTAGAATGGAAATCACAATTGATGAAAGCAGAAAGGGAAACTTCAAGATGTAGATCAGCAACTAGTAACTTGATTGAGTTAATTAATGATACTCTTTATCTGTCTAATTTAATTTCAGAATACACTCCAGGTAAATTTCCATTAGCTAGAGCACTGGAACAATCATGCAACAAGATTTATAATAGAAGGAGAGATTAATAGCAGGCATCCAATGTTTAGCTTGGGACACCTTTTGGTTCTTCCTAGTTAAACCATACAGTCAAAAGGCAGCACTGAAATGTTTAACCAATGCAGTCGGTTACATGATTCCCAAAATTTATGATGCTACGTATTCAACCCAACTGCATTCATTTTTGAGTCACCCTCAAGAATTGCAACCAATGCTTGCTATCTGCCAACTCAAGCCAAAGGATGATCGGTTAAAACAATGCATCATTCTACTGACTGCAAGCATACTCATTTCAAGGAGATTTTCATGATTTGGTTATACCACATCATAGCATTTTTATTCCATAATCAATTAGCTTAGATAGTATTTATAGACCCTTTCATGTCTTTAGAAAGGGTCCTTAATTTTTGTATCAAAACTTGGATCGGGAAGTGACACTATTGTGCTTCTGATAATATATTATATATATATAATATAATAATATATATATTATACTATATATATTTTTATGAAGACTGGGCCTATATTTTGAATTTTAATGAAGAATACTTTGATGAGATATGCATTACTGCTTTTTGTGAGAGTATTTCTAAGTCTGAAGATGGAATTTGAATTTGATTGATATCGGGAAGGATTCAAATTACATATGGTACTATTATCTATGTCTTTGCTCCATTATTTTATATGAATTAGTGTTTATTCAATCTTGCTATCATTTGGTATGTGTATGCATCTTAACAATAGTCCTTATACTTATCACTATTGAATGTTTAAGGAATATTATTCTTTCAATCATATTTATGTCAATGATATATGAAGAATAGTGTAATATTGTTTTACGAAACCAACTCAAGAAAAGATAGAAAAGATAGATCAATGCCTTAGAATTCAGCCTCTTCGAGGGGGCAACCTCC
>APFE031384236.1:0-27509 GCA_000404065.3 Pinus taeda | reverse complement strand
ATCGCTCCCGGATTCGCTCCCAAACCGGGAGCTTCTGAAAATGGTCGCTCCCGCTCCCGCTTCCGCTCCCGCTCCCCGCTTCCGCTCCCGCTCCCAAGTAACATTGTTCCCTCTAATCATCCTGACACTTAGGAGAATATCCATAGAAAAATAATCGTAGAACATTTAAAAATATGTGAAAATATGGGGGAGAAGTAAATTTTGAATTGGAAAATAGGGACAAATAAATGAGTGATACATAATTTCAATAAGGAAAAGGGAAAAGTGCATAAAATGAAAAATGACTAATTTAAAAATGGGGAAAACTAAATTTATGAAAAAATGTTGATGTGTTTAAAGCATAAATCAAAATCTCCAACTAAGATAATTGTGAAAAATTAGGGGGTAGTTTGGGGCAAGAATTTGATACCTACTTGTTGACTCTAGTTTACCAAACACTTAAACACCAAAATACCTACTTGTTGACTCTAGTTTACCAAACACTTAAACACCAAAATAGGGAGTGGAATCAAGGAATAATTAAGAGAAGAAATAGGGAAGCATGTGTAGGTGAGGGAAATTAGCCCTTTCTAAAGAAAATACGAAAAATAATTTTATGAGAACCTTGTTAAAATTATGACGCTTAGATGGGTGAATAATCAAAATGTTGAATTAAATAAAATACTCTTTTTCAGGTGAAGAGGCAAGTGACACTACCAAAACCTTCTATGGAAAACATAGATTTTTGCATCCTATTGTTGGACGGATGTCCTAATGCTACTTTGTTTTTGAGTGACTAGTAAACGATCTATTGTGAGTTTGTTGGGAGTGAAGTTCTATTGAGTGGGAACTTCATGACTTGAGAGCTGACTTTCACTCTGCTAGTGTACCCATCTTCCGTTTTGCCTCATTGTAGTTCGAGGGTCCGCGGAGAAGAGTACACAAGGAGCAAGAAAGTAGGTTCACTAGTGAGTTGATGATATTCGAATGAGTTCCAAGGACTAGGTAGACAAAAATACTTCACCAACATTGATGCAAAAACTCCATAATCGCGTTGCAACATCAACTTGGATATTCGACGTCACAATAATTTGTAACTATATTTTATTGGTTTTGTAAATGTAATATGTATAAATCCTTGATTTTTGATCAGTGAACTATTGAAATCCTTTCTTATGACTTAATGAACTATACATTAATGCACAATTAGATTTATTTAATAAATTTGTAAAAAAAAAAAGAGAAAAAGAATGTGTGAATATTGTGATTATTGTGATTATTTTGAATTGTACAATTATTAGTATCTAGCTGTAAAAAAATATGGTTGCAAGTTTAATAATTAAATCTATATATACATATTAAACATTTCAATGGGAGTTAGCTTTCACATATCCAAAGTGATATAGTTTGACCTCAACTAGCTTGTAATTTATTATTATTTCACTCTAAATATTTTAGTCTTTAAATAATTTCCCTTAGTAGTATTTAAATTAAATCCTGGCACTTAAAATTCTAAGTCTACAAGGAATATAGAGATGTATGCTGCCATTATATTTATTTATTTATCAATTGTCGTGGGAATTAGCACTTTTTTTAAAGTCAAATTCTAATACACTTGTAATGTCAATTCAAAACCCAAATTTCCACGCTTCATAATGAGAATTTGTAGTTATACAAACCTCATATATTGAGACCGGTGTACGCAACAAATAATTGGAGGTTAAGTTTTTGGATTACAAAGCAAATTTTCCCCATAGGAAAAGGAAGTTCAGATCAAAATCTATAATTCAAACTTTAAAATTTAAACCCTATAATTCAAGTGTATAAAATTAATACTCTGTACAATAAATCTATATATATATATATATTGCCAACATCCAAAGGAATTTTGACACCACCGATATGAATGGTGTGACCATCCTTATAATTTAAGCATAGATCTAGAACCCTCTTCCAAGTTCTCCAAAGTATGTGGTTCTGAACTGAAGATACCCTATGCACTTGAGCTCCTAAGTTCAATAATTAGTGGTTCATATGTTATTATCTTAAGCTATTGTTATCATTCTAGTAAGTGTAATGTACAGCACTTCGCTCCAAAATATTTGATTTAAATGTCAAAATTTCACTTATATCATTATGTTTCATTATGTTTATCAAGAGAAAAACCTGTCCAAAACTGATAAAATTGAATTATGTTACACTTTAATAAATAGAGTTTGAGTTGTGCATTGTTAATTGTTAAAATTGGCAACTAGGGCCAAACTCCATGTGGGTCATCTTATTTATGACCACTGATATTTTTCTTGGATCCCTTTCATCGAGAGGTGTAGGATTGATCTAAAGATCATCCGATTCCAATAAGTATTCATGGAGTTATGAATTTATTTGTGTTATAAGAAAATTCGTCAAGGTTGGCCAACAACCAAATAAACCCCACATGTGCTCAATGTTTTAGTATAAAAAGAGATGACTTGAGAGTCATTTAACACACACTTCTATCTTGATTTCTCTCCACTGGTCTTGGGTTTTAGTGGAAGCGAAATCTAGGAGTGGAAGCCGTAGACGTTGCAGGAAAAGAAGGCAGCCCTAACCCAGTGCTAGAAAACAACCCTAACGCTATCCTAAGGCAGCCCTAACGCAATCCTAGAAGGTAGCCCTAACACTAACCTAAGGCAGCCCTAATGCAATCCTAAGAAAGCAGCCCTAGCCAAAGTCCAAGCAAGCATCATAAGAGCCCATCAAAGGAGCCCAAGGAACTTGGCTAAGGGAGAAAGGTAACTATATGGAAACTGCAACAGGAAGGCTAGGACACCGAGGGAGATAAGGGCTAACCGAGCTGCTGTTAGAGGGCCAAGGAGCTGAGCTTGGAGGCCAAGTTGAAGAAGGATGAACGCAGGTATGCTTGGGGCAGCAAAAAGGTAAGGGAAGACTGTTATGAGTGGGCTATAGGTGACAGCGTGGGACTGTGGTAGGCCGCAGTCCCTACCACCTCAAAACAGGGACAACGTGGAGAGTTTGAGGGCTCAAACATGCCCAAAACAATAGCGTTCTAGGGGAGGTGTACTATGAAGGTGTGTTGCAATCCTTGAGGGTTGTTTGTGGACTGATAGATAGGTGTGTGAGGTCTGCCACATACCCTAACCATTCACAATATAAGCAACAATGTAGGCAAACTTGGAACAATAGTGTTGAAGGGACAACAATGCTAGTAAATGGGACAGCTGGGCTACATGGTGCTGCTAAGACACATGGGACAGTAGCAAGGTATGGCAAGGCTATTGAGAGAGTAGCAAAGTATAGCAAGTTGTGATGGGACAGCAGCAAAACAATGGGACAACAAGCTAACATGGAATGGCCATGTCACTAATAGTGGGACAACAGTATGCCACATAGGACAACAGTGGCTAGCATGGTGCAACAATGGCACATGGGACAACAGAGCAACATAAGGTGCAGCAGTATGATGTGTACACCATGGTCATGAGGTCCAACATTGTAATGATGGGTGCAGCATGGTAATGCAGGTCATCAAGGAAACAACCGACTCTTCAAAGAAAGCAAGGAACCCCAGGTATGAAGAATCAAATGTTGTTTTTGATAAGATAAAGAAGTGTTATCTTGTATTGGCCCTCTCCTTCAGATTCTGTGGGAATCTGGCTTATTGATTGTAGTGCTTCAAGGCACTTCACTGGATAGAAGGGTGATCTCTCTAATTAAGTAGAGATGGAAACAATCGTGGGATTACTTGCAGTTAATGCCACCTATCTTGGAAAGGGTGTAGGGAATGTTACTCTTCAATTGAATGAGGGTAAGTTGATTCATTTACGACAATCTCATTATGTACTTGATTGCAAGAAAAACTTGGTGTCCATTTTGGCAATGGAAGTCAAAGGTTTCAGGGTGGCATTCATCGATGGAAAGGTACGTGTTTGAAAATGAAATTTTCAAAGATGCTTTTACTCATGGTTCAAGGTTGGAAATTTGTATCAAGTTGCAAGAATTCCATTGGAAACCGTGTCAGTTGACACATCTCGTCTACTTTATGGGGCCCTACTCGATATGAGTCAGATGGTGACAGGGATACCTAAAGTTACATGTCTGAGATGTACTGAAGGAAAATCTTACAAGGGGATCATTCCCCTCATGTAGTAGGTCCACAGATTTGGAACAACCCGAGGGGTTTGAGATTCATGACCGGGAATCTCATGTATGCAAGTGGAAGAAATCCCTCTATGGCTAAAAGCAAAACACCTCGGGCTTAATATGAGAGGATTGATAGCTGTCTGATGAAGCTGAGATTCACTAGGAGTGAAGCTGATCCAAACCATTGCTTGAAGGTTGTGGATGATAGACCTCTCATATGGGCACCTTATGAGGACAACCTCTTGTTGACAGGTGCACAGAGTTTGATTCCAGATTTGGAATGGTAAACTGCAAGCCCGTGACTACCTCGATGGAACTTAACTTTCAAACGTTATGTGATAGTGATGATAGACCAGATTTGGGAAATGCCTCTAAGTTTCATAAAACTCATTTGTGTTGATGTTCTTGGGGAAATTCCGATCGAACAGATGTTTTGCAATTAGCATGATGACCTCATATATGGTTGATCCTCTCTAGATTAGTGCCAAAAAATCATTTGAGATATCTTCGGGGTACAATCTCTCATGGATTGAGATACACTGCCGGAAATATGAAGTTGCATGGTTATTCGAATGTTGGCTGGATAGTCAATGTGGAGGATCTCAAGAGCACTTCCGAGTGCTGATTCTCTTTGGGTTCTGCTCGATATCCTAAATGAGCAGGAAGTGGAAGATGGTTTCTTTGAGCACCGCTGAGACCGAATACATAGCTACGATTATGACCTCGTGTGAAGCTGCCTAGTTGCAGAAGCTCTTCAGTGAGCTGTTTGTACACATGATGGATACCACCGTGATATTCTGTGTCAACTAGGGAGGGATTCGATCATTGAGGAATCCCATATTCCATGATTTCTCCAACTTATAGACATCAGATACTACCTTATCTAGGATATGATACGTAGATGAGCGAGGAAGCTTCATCGAATTTAGACTGATATACAGGTCGCAAACATTCTGTCAAAGCCCCAGGGAAAGGTCAAATTTGTGACTTTCCCAAACGACTTGGAGTCGTTGAGAGACCCACTTATGAGGAACTTGCATGATGCATGCATTGAGCTCTGGGAGCTCTTGGGGGCTTGGGGTTCTTGGAGCAACAAGCGACCATAGGGCAACTCACCCTCCCCTCATGGTGCGCTGTGTACACTGTGAATGGTTCAGCCTTCCCCTGTGATACCCGGAGGTGACTTATGGACAGGATGAGTGGCTCTCCTGTCGAGGCATCCTACCCATATAGTCTGGGACTCATGGGAAGCACCTCTCATCTGGCCAATGAGCAGGGAAATGGGGTTAGGGACCATAATAGTACTAACGAAGGACGCATCGTTGTATCTACCGTACTCTCTATGCTAGGATGACCTCCATTGATCTGGGATCAATGAAATTGATATGGGATCAGTATGAGGGGTTTGAGACACTCTCTTGTTATATTGATCTGGGATGAATAAAACTGACTTCAGCTTAGTAAGAGTGATATGACTCACTCTCTTGGAACTGAGCTGGGATCAGTAAGAGTTGTATGACACACTCTCTTCATATGGAATTGACTTCGGGTCGGTAGAGAATGGTACGAGACATTCTCGATCAATTCTTCTTCTTCATGGCTCAGCAGAGCAGAGCTTAGCTCAGGAGAGTAGAACAAAGAAGAGCAGTGCAAGGCATTGATGGCAGAGATAGTACAATCGGACAGACGGATCAATGGATTGAGTTCTCCTTAGTTGGGAGGGAGTGTTAAAATTGGAAACTAGGGCCAAACTCCATGTGGGCCATCTTATTTATGGCAGCTGATATTTTTCTTGGATCCCTGTCATTGAGAGGTGTAGGATTGATCTAAGGATCATCCGATTCCGATAAGTATTCATGGAGTTATGAATTTATTTGTGTTATAAGACAATTCGTCAAGGTCAGCCAACAACCAAATTAACCCCACATGTGCTCAACATTTTCATATAAAAGGAGATGACTTGAGAGTCATTTCACACACACTTCTATCTTGAGTTCTCTCCACTTGTCTTGGGTTCTAGTGGAAGAGAAATCTAGGAGTGGAAGCCCTAGACGTTGGAGGAAAAGAAGGCAGCCCTAACGCATTCCTAGAAGACAACCCTAATGCTATCCTAAGGCAGCCCTAACGCAGTCCTAGAAGGTAGACCTAACGCTACGCAGTCCTAGAAGGCAGCCCTAACGCTATCCTAAGGAAACCCTAACACTAAATTAAGGCAACCCTAACGCAGTCCTAAGAAAGCAACCCTAGCCACTGTCCAAACAAGCATAACAAGAGCTCATCAAAGGAGCCCAAGGAACTCGGCTAAGGGAGAAAGGCAACTATATGGAAGCCGCAGCAAGAAAGCTAGGACAGCGTGGGAGATATGGGCTAACCGAGATGCTATTAGAGGGCCGAGGAGCTAAGCTTGGAGGCTGAGTTGAAGAAGGATGAACGCAGGTATGTTTGGGGTAGCGAAAAGGTAAGGGAAGAATGTTTTAAGTGGGTTGTAGGTGACAGCGTGGTATTGTGGTAGGCCGCAATCCCTACCACCTCAAAACAGGGACAACATGGAGAGTTTGAGGGCTCAAACATGCCCAAAACAACAACGTGCTAGGGGAGGTGTACTATGAAGTTGTTGCAATCCTTGAGGGTTGTTTATGGACTGATAGATAGGTGTGTGAGGTCTGCCACATACCCTAACTAGTCACAATATAAGCAACAGTGTAGGCAAACTTGGAACAATAGTGTTGAAGGGACAACAATGCTAGTAAATGGGACAACTGGGCTTCATGGTGCTACTAAGACACATGGGGCATCAACAAGGCTATTGGGAGAGCAGCAAAGTATAGCAAGCTATGATGGGACAACAACAAGGTATAGCAAGCTATGATGGGACAACATCAAAACAATGGGACAACAAGCTAACATGGAATGGCTACTTTGCTATGATGGGACAACAACAAGGTATAGCAAGCTATGATGGGACAACATCAAAACAATGGGACAACAAGCTAACATGGAATGGCTATGTCACTAATAGTGGGACAACAGTATGCCACATAGGATAATAGTGGCTAGCAGGTGCAACAATGGCACATGGGACAACAATGCAGCATAGGGTGTAGCAGTATGATGTGTACAACGCAGTCATGAGGTCCAACATTGTGATGATGGGTGCAGTATGGTGTAGCATGATGATGAGATGCAGCACAATGATAGGTGAAAGAGTCACCTTGGAGAATCAATTGAAGCAGCATGTCTTCAACTGATCTCATGTATCATCTTCTTAGAGATGATCTATGCTCTTATCTATATAAGTCAAAATGTTGACTGTTGTTGTAAATGTATCTCTCTCTCTCTCTGCTGAACTATTGAAGAACATATAAGAAGAATTGATCAAGGGTTTCCCCACATTGGGGTTTGTCCCTAGCTAGCACCACATCTTGTGTCCTCTTGTCTTGGCTTGTCTTTTGTGATTTATGTTTATATTCTATCTGCAATTTACTTTAATGCTAATGTGATTGCTAATTTGGAAAGGATATTGAGCTAACTGTGAAAATTGAAATAAATTTCTCTAAGCATAGAACATACCTAAAATTAATATGGCATAGGTGAAAAAAAAGCCCAAGCAAGAGTGAAAGAACAATCACCGAAGCCAATTTGGAAAGGACAAAAGGATCAATGGATTCCTCATCCCTCTTCAAATTCGCCAAGGGTGAAGTCAAATCAGAGAAAATTATCAGAATGGCACAACGGAAGCTTCTGATGGCTGACCTATAGATCACTTCAATGGGAAGTCTAGATCTATGGGTGGAAAGAAAGACAGATGCCTTGTTTGTAATAAGTTTGGCCATTATGCGAAGGAGTGTGCAAATGGCAAGCACACATCTCTTTATGAAGATAACAATCATTCCAGGGACATCTTCAATGATAAGAGGAATGACAGGTAATGTAGGTCATCAAGGAAACGACCGACTCTTCAAAGAAAGCAAGGAACCCTAGGTATGAAGAATCAAATGTTGTTTTTGATAAGATAAAGAAGCATTATCTTGTATTGGCCCTCTTCTTCATATTCTGTGGGAATATGGCTTATTGATTGTAGTGCTTCAAGGCACTTCATCGGATAGAAGGGTGATATCTCTAATTTAGTAGAGATGGAAACAATCATGGGATTATACTTGGAGTCGATGCCACCTATCTCGGAAAGGGTGTAGGGAATGTTACCCCTCAATTGAATGAGGGTAACTCGATTCATTTACGAGAATCTCTTTATGTACCTGATCGCAAGAAGAACTTGGTGTCCATTTCGGCAATGGAAGTCAAAGGTTTCAGGGTGGCATTCATCGATGGAAAGGTACGTGTTTGAAAATGAAATTTTCAAAGATGCTTTTACTCATGGTTTCAGGGTTGGCAATTTGTATCAAGTTGCAGGAAGTCCATTGGGGACCATGTCAGTTGACACATCTGGTCTACTTTATGTGGCCCTACTCGATATGAGTCAGATGGTGACAGGGATACCTGAATTCAAAAAGAGCATGAAGGTACATGTTTGAGATGTATCGAAGGAAAATCTTACAAGGGGATCATTCCCCTCATGTAGCAGGTCCACAGATTTGGAACAACCCTAGGGGTTTGAGATTCATGATCAGGAATCTCCTGTACGCAGGTGAAAGAAGGCCCTTTATGGCTGGAAGCAAAACACCCTCGGCTTAATATGAGAGGATTGATAGCTATTTGATGAAGCTGCGATTCACTAGGAGTGAAGCTGATCCAAACCATTGCTTGAAGGTTGTGGATGATAGACCTCTCATACTAACACCTTATGAGGACGACCTCTTTCTGACAGGTTCAGAACCTGTCAAGTAAGAGGGAGTTGGATTCCAGATTTGGAATGGTAAACTGCAAGCCCGTGACTATCTCAATGGAACTTAACATTCAGACGTTATTTGGTAGTGATGCCGGACCAGATTTGGGAAATGCCTCTGAGTTTCATAAAACTCATTCGCGTTGATGTTCTTGGGGAAATTCCGACTGAACATATGTTTTGCAGTTAGCATGATGAGCTCATATATGGTTGAGCCTCTCTGGATTAGTGCCAAAAAATCATTTGAGATATCTTCGGGGCACAATCTCTCATGGATTGAGCTACACTGACGGAAATATGAAGCTGTATGGTTATTCGAATGCTGATTGGGCAGGCAGTGTCGAGGATCTCAAGAGCACTTTCGAGTGTTGATTCTCTTTGGGTTCTACTCGATATCCTGGATGAGCAGGAAGCGGAAGACAGTTGCTTTGAGCACCGCTAAGACCGAATACATAGCTATGAGTATGACCTCGTGTGAAGTTGCTTGGTTGTGGAAGCTCTTCAGTGAGTTGTTTGTACACATGATGGATACTACCGTGATCTTCTGTGTCAACCAGGGAGGGATTCGATCATTCAGGAATTTCGTATTCCATGATTGCTCCAGCATATAGACATCACATACTGCCTTAGCTGGGATATGGTACGTCGATGAGCGAGGAGGCTTCATCGCATTGAGACTGATGTACAGGTCGCAGACTTTCTGTCAAAGCACCGGGGAAAGGTCAAATTTGTGACTTTCTCGAACGACTTGGAGTCGTTAAGAGACCCTCTTATGAGGAACTTGCATGATGCATGCATTGAGCTCTGGGAGCTCTGGGGGGCTTGGGGTTCTTGGAGCAACAAGCGACCATAAGGCGACTCACCCTCCCCTAATGGTGTGCTGTATACAGGGTGAATGGTTCAGCCTTCCCCTGTGATGCGTCGAGGCAACTTATGGACAGGATGAGTGATTCTCCCGTCGATGCATCCTACCCATGCAGTCGGGGACTCATGGGAAGTACCTCTCATCTGGCCAATGAGCAGGGAAATGGGGTTAGGGACCATAGTTGTACTATCGATGGACGCATCATTGTATCTATCGTATTCCCTATGCTAGGATGACCTCCACTGGTCTGGGATCAATGAAATTGATCAGGGATCAGTATGAGTGGTTTGAGACTCTCTCTTGTGATATTGATCTGGGATCAATAAAACTGACTTCGGGTCAGTAAGAGTGATATGACTCACTCTCTTGGAACTGATCTGGGATCAGTAAGAGTGGTATGACACACTCTCTTCATATGGAACTGACTTCGAGCGAGTAGAGAATGGTATGAGACATTCTCGATCAATTCTTCTTCTTCATGGTTCAACAGAGTAGAGATGAGTTGAGCAGAGCTCAGCAGAGAAGAGCAAAGCAGAGCTCAGTAGAGCAGAGCAGAGCTTAGTAGAGTAGAACAGAGCAGAGCAGTGCAGGGCACTAATGGCAGAGATAGTACAATTGGACAGATGGATCAGCGGATGGAGTTCTCCCTAGTTGAGCGGGAGTGTTAAAATTGGCAACTAGGGCCAAACTCCATGTGGATCATCTTATTTATGGCAAATGATATTTTTCTTGGATTCCTCTCATCGGGAGGTGTAGGATTGATCTAAAGATCATACGATTCCTATAAGTATTCATGGAGTTATGAATTTATTTGTGTTATAAGACAATTCGTCAAAGTCAGCCAACAACCAAATAAACCCCATATGTGCTCAACGTTTTGGTATAAAAGGAGATGACTTGAAAGTCATTTCACACACACTTCTATCTTTATTTCTCTCCACTTGTCTTGGGTTTTAGTGGAAGACAAATCTAGGAGTGGAATCCCTATACGTTGGAGGAAAAGAAGGTAGCGCTAACGCAGTCCTAGAAGAGATCCATAACACTATCCTAAGGCAACCCTAACGTAGTCCTAGAAGGCAGCCCTAATGCAGTCCTAGAAGACAGCCCTAACGCTATCCTAAGGCATCCCTAATGCAATCCTAAGAAAGCAGCCCTAGCCGCAGTCCAAGCAAGCATCACAAGAGCTCATCAAAAGAGCCCAAGGAGATCGGCTAAGGGAGAAAGGTAACTATATGGAAGCCGCAGCAAGAAGGCTAGGACAACGAGGGAGATAACGGCTAACCGTGCTGATGTTAGAGGGCCGAGGAGTTGAGCTTGGAGGCCGAGTTGAAGAAGGATGAACGCAGGTATGTTTGGGGCAGCGAAAAGGTAAGGGAAGATTGTTTTGAGTGGGTTGTAGGTGACAGCGTGGGACTGTAGTAGGCCGCAGTCCCTACCACCTCAAAACAGGGACAACGTGGAGAGTTTGAGGGCTCAAACATGCCCAGAACAACAACTTGCTAGGGGAGGTGTACTATGAATGTTTGTTACAATCGTTGAGGGTTGTTTGTGGACTGATAGATACGTGTGTGAGGTCTGCTAGAGACCTTAACCAGTCACAATATAAGCAATAGTGTAGGCAGCCTTGAAACAACAGTGTTGAAGGGACAACAGTGCTAGTAAATGGGACAGTTGGGCTACATGGTGCTGCTAAGACACATGGGACAGCAGCAAGGTATGGCAAGGCTATTGGGACAACAACAAGGTATGGCAAGGCTATTGGGACAACAGCAAGGTATAGCAAGCTGTGATGGGATAGCAGCAAAACAATCGGACAACAAGCTAACATGGAATGGCTATGTCACTAATAGTGGGGCAGCAGTATGGCACATAGGACAGCAGTGGCTAACATGGTGCAACAATGGCACATGGGACAACAGGGCAGCATAAGGTTTTGCAGTATGATGTGGTCATTAGGTCCAACATTGTGATGATGGGTGCAACATGGTGCAACAAGGGGAGGAGTAGCATGATGACGAGATGCAACACAATGATAGGTGAAGGAGTCACCTTGGAGAATGAGTGGAAGCAGCATGTCTTCAACTGATCTCAACTGGATCTAAGGGTGGAAAGAAAGGCAGATGCCTTGTTTGTAATAAGTTCGGCCATTATGCAAAGGAGTGTCTGAATGGCAAGGACACATCTCTTGATGAAGATAACAATCATTCCAGGGACATCTTCAATGATCGGAGGAATGACAGGTAATGCAAGTCATCAAGGAAACGACCGACTCTTCAAAGAAAGCAAGGAACCCCAGGTATGAAGAATCAAATCTTGTTTCTGATAAGATAAAGAAGCGTTATCTTGTATTGGTCCTCTCCTTCAGATTTTGTAGGAATCTGGCTTATTGATTCTAGTGCTTCAAGGCACTTCATCGGATAGAAGGGTGATCTCTCTAATTTAGTAGAGATGAAAACAATCGTGGGATTATACTTGGAGCCGATGCCACCTATCCCAAAAAGGGTGTAGGGAATGTTACCCCTCAATTGAATGAGGGTAACTCGATTGATTTACGAGAATCTCTTTCGGCAATGGAAGTCAATGGTTTTAGGGTGGCATTCATCTATGGAACGGTACGTGTTTGAAAATGAAATTTTCAAAGATGCTTTTACTCATGGTTTCAAGGTTGGAAATTTGTATCAAGTTGCAGGAAGTCCATCAGGGACCATGTCAGTTGACACATCTCGTCTACTTTATGGGGCCCTACTCGATATGAGTCAAATAGGGACAGGGATGCCTGAATTCAAAAAGAGCATGAAGGTACATGTCTGAGATGTACCGAAGGAAAATCTTATAAGGGGATCATTCCCCTCATGTAGCAGGTCCACAGTTTGGAACAACTCGAGGGGTTTGAGATTCATGTTCGTGAATCTCATGTATGCAGGTGGAAGAAGGCCCTTTATGGATTGAAGCAAAACACCCCAGGCTTAATATGAAAGGACTGATAGCTGTCTAATGAAGATGAGATTTACTACGAGTGAAGTCAATCAAAACCATTGCTTGAAGGTTGTGGATGATAGACCTCTCATACTGGCACCTTATGAGGACGACCTCTTTCTGACAGGTGTAGACCTTCTCAAGTAAGAGGGAGTTGGATTCCCGATTTGGAATGGTAAACTACAAGTCCGTGACTACCTCGATGGAACTTAACTTTCAGACGTTATGTGGTAGTGATGCCGGACCAGATTTGGGAAATGCCTCTGAGTTTCATAAAACTCATTCGTGTTGATGTTCTTAGGGAACTTCCGACCAAACATATGTTTTGCAGTTAGCATGGTGAGATCATTTATGGTTGAGCCTCTTTGGATTAGTGCCAAAAAATCATTTGAGATATTTTCGGGGCAAAATTTCTCATGGATTGAGATACGCTGCCGGACATATGACGCTGCATGGTTATTCGAATACTAACTAGGCAGGCATTGTTGAGGATCTCAAGAGCACTTCCAAGTGCTAATTCTCTTTGGGGTCTACTCGATATCCTAGATGAGCAGGAAGCGGAAGACAGTTGATTTGAGCATCGCTGAGACCGAATACATAGCTATGACTATGACCTTGTGTGAAGTTGCCTGGTTACGGAAGCTCTTGAGTGAGCTATTTGTAACCATGATGGATACCACCGTGATCTTCTGTGTCAACCAGGCAGGGATTCGATCATTGAGGAATCCTGTATTCCATGATTACTCCAGCATATAGACATCAGATATTACCTTATCTGGGATATGGTACGTCGATGAGTGGGGAGGCTTCATCACATTGAGACTTATGTCCACGTCGCAGACATTCTGTCAAAGCCACGAGGAAAGGTCAAATTTGTGACTTTCCCAAACGACTTGGAGTCATTGAGAGACCCTCTTATGAGGAACTTGCATGATGCATGCATTGAACTTTGGGAGCTATGGGGGGCTTGGGGTTCTTGGAGAAACAAGTGACCATAGGGTGACTCACCCTCCCCTAATGGTGCGCTGCGTACAGGGTGAATGGTTCAACCTTCCCCTGTGATAACCTGAGGCGACTTATGGACAGGATGAGTGGTTCTTCTATCGAGGCATACTACCCATGCAGTCTGGGACTCATGGGAAGTACCTCTCATCTGGCCAATGAAAAGGGCAATGGGGTTAGGGACCATAGTAGTACTATCCATGGATGCATCGTTGTATCTATCGTACTCCCTAGCTAGGATGACCTCCACTGATCTGGGATCAGTATGAGTGGTTTGAGAGACTCTTGTGATATTGATCTGGGATCAATAACATTGACTTCGGGTCAGTAAGAGTGATATGACTCACTCTCTTGAAACTGATTTGGGATCAGTAAGAGTGGTATGACACACTCTCTTCATATGGAACTGACTTCGGGTTAGTAGATAATGGTATGAGACATTCTCGATCAATTCTTATTCTTCATGGTTCAATAGAGTAGAGCTGAGTTGAGCAGAGCAGAGCTCAGTAGAGTAGAGCATAGCAAAGCAGAGCTCAGTAGGGCAGAGCAGAGCTTAGCAGAGTAGAGAAGAGCAGAGCAGTGCAGGGCATTGATGGCAGAGATAGTACAATTAGACAAATGGATCAGTGGATGGAGTTCTCCCTAGTTGAGAGGGAGTGTTAAAATTGGCAACTAGGGCCAAACTCCATGTGTGTCATATTATTTATAGCAGCTGATATTTTTATTGGATCCCTCTCATCGAGAGGTGTAGGATTGATCTAAATATCATGCGATTCTGATAAGTATTCATGGAGTTATGAATTTATTTGTGTTATAAGACAATTCGTCAAGGTTGGCCATCAACCAAATAAACCCCACATGTGCTCAACATTTTAGTATAAAAGGAGATGATTTGAAAGTCATTTCACACACACTTTTCTATCTTGATTTCTCTCCACTTGTCATGGGTTTTAGTGGAAGAGAAATCTAGGAGTGGAGGCCCTAGACGTTGGAAGAAAAGAAGGCAGCCCTAACACAGTCCTAGAAAACGGCCCTGACGCTCTCCTAAGGCAGCCCTAACACAGTCCTAGAAGGCAGCCCTAACGCTATCCTAAGGTGGCCCTAACTCCAACCTAAGGCAGCCCTAATGCAGTCCTAAGAAAGGAGCCCTAGCCGCAGTCCAAGGAAGCATCACAAGAGCTCATTAAAGGAGCCCAAGGAACTCGGCTAAGGAGAAAGGTAACTATATGGAAGCTGCAACAAGAAGGCTATGAAAGCGAGGGAGATAAGGGCTAACCGAGCTGCTGTTAGAGAGCCTAGGAGCTAAGCTTGGAGGCCGAGTTGAAGAAGGATGGACACAGGTATGTTTGGGGCAGCGAAACGGTAATGGAAGATTGTTTTGAGTGGGTTGTAGGTGACAACGTGGGACTGTGGTAGGCCACAGTCCCTACCACCTCAAAACAGGGATAGCATGGAGAGTTTGAGGGCTCAAACATGCCCAGAACAACAACGTGCTAGGGGAGGTGTACTATGAAAGTGTGTTGCAATCTTTGAGGGTTGTTTGTGGACTGATAGATAGGTGTGTGAGGTCTGCTAGATACCCTAACCACTCACAATATAAGCAGCGGTGTAGGTCGAATTGGAACAACAATGTTGAAGGGACAACAGTGCTAGTAAATGAGACAGCTGGGCTACATGGTGCTGCTAAGACACATGGGACAACAGCAAGGTATAGCAAGGCTATTGGGACAACAACAAGGTATAGCAAGCTATGATGGAACAACAACAAGGTATAGCAAGCTGTGATGGGACAACAACAAAACAATGGGACAACAAGCTAACATAGAATGGATATGTCACTAAAAGTGGGACAATAGTATGCCACATAGGACAATAGTGGCTAGCATGGTGCAATAATGGCACATGGGACAACAGTGTAGCATAAGTTGCTGCAGTATGATGTGTACAACATGGTCATGAGAAAGGGAGAAAGGCAACTATATGGAAGCCGTAGCAAGAAAGCTAGGATAGCGTGGGAGATATGGGCTAACCGAGATGCTATTAGAGGGCCGAGGAGCTGAGCTTGGAGGCTGAGTTGAAGAAGGATGAACGCGGGTATGTTTGGGGTAGCGAAAAGGTAAGGGAAGAATGTTTTAAGTGGGTTGTAGGTGACAGCGTGGTATTGTGGTAGGCCGCAATCCCTACCACCTCAAAACAGGGACAACATGGAGAGTTTGAGGGCTCAAACATGCCCAAAACAACAACGTGCTAGGGGAGGTGTACTATGAAGGTGTGTTGCAATCCTTGAGGGTTGTTTATGGACTGATAGATAGGTGTGTGAGGACTGCCACATACCCTAACTAGTCACAATATAAGCAACAGTGTAGGCAAACTTGGAACAATAGTGTTGAAGGGACAACAATGCTAGTAAATGGGACAACTGGGCTTCATGGTGCTACTAAGACAGATGGGGCATCAACAAGGCTATTGGGAGAGCAGCAAAGTATAGCAAGCTATGATGGGACAACAACAAGGTATAGCAAGCTATGATGGGACAACATCAAAACAATGGGACAACAAGCTAACATGGAATGGCTACTTTGCTATGATGGGACAACAACAAGGTATAGCAAGCTGTGATGGGACAACAACAAAACAATGGGACAACAAGCTAACATAGAATGGATATGTCACTAAAAGTGGGACAATAGTATGCCACATAGGACAATAGTGGCTAGCATGGTGCAATAATGGCACATGGGACAACAGTGCAGCATAAGTTGCTGCAGTATGATGTGTACAACATGGTCATGAGGTCCAACATTTGATCATGTGTACAACATGGTCACGAGGTCCAACATTGTGATGATGGGTGCAACATGGCATAGCACAGCAAGGTGCAGCATGATGACGAGATACAACACAATGATAGGTTAAGGAGTCACCTTGGAGAATCAGTTGAAGCAGCACGTCTTCAACTGATCTCATGTATCATCTTCTTAGAGATGAGCTATGCTCTTATCTAGATAAGTCAAAGTGTTGACTTCTGTTGTAAATGTACTATCTCTCTCTCTCTCTCTCTCTGCTGAACTATTGAAGAACATATAAGAAGAATTGATCAAGGGTTTCCCACATTGGGGTTTGTCCTAGCTAGCGCCACATCTTGTGTCCTCTTGTCTTGGCTTGTCTTCTGTGATTTATGTTTATGTTCTATCTGCAGTTTACTTTAATGCTGATGTGATTGCTAATCTAGAAAAGATATTGAGCTAACTGTGAAAATTGAAATAAATTGCTTTAAGCATAGACTATACCTAAAATTAACATTAATGAGTAAAACTCCAATTGCATTAGTGAAACCGTTAAGGATGTGTCACTTGTTAGAGGTCTAATCGACTATAATGCGCTTAGAATTATAATTGTACTTATGTTTTTTTTTGTTCTTCGTAAAACTAAATCTATTAAGAGGACGTATGGTACAATATGAAGTTACAACCAAGAGAAGCAAGAAAACGGGCAGCCGGAAAGGATAGACTATCCACCTCGGCCCCTAAGAGAAAACAAGAAAAGAGTAGTGCTAAGCAAGAACAAGAGGAACAGAGTGACAAGAGCAGAACAAAGGATTCTACCCAACGTGGGTAGAATCAACTATTCGACATTTTTTCCGTGTCTTTTTACCAACTTTGACCCAAACCAAGATGACTCTGTTGTGCTGGCATGATTTGCAAACTGAGCTGGGCTGACAGAGAGGTCTCCTTGTCTGAATCTGAGGGAGAGGACTCAAGAGTTCTTTTCTGTGAGTTTGGAGGGACAGTAGAATCCTCAGGACCAGTCGAGGGCGGATCCTGAGCCAGCGTTGCGTCCATTCCTTCCGCATCCCCTTCCTCTTCATCTGAGCTTGAATCAAAATCATCAACATCATCCATGGGGGGAGGATCATGAGGTTTCTAGCTTTTGGATTTCGACTTAGGATTGGCTTTCTTCTTTTGGGCAGGCATCGAGGGACAAGAGCTTTGAAGATGCCCTATGTGATGGCAAGTTCGACAGTGAAAGGCTGTGTTCTCGTAATCCAGGGTCTGAGTCCAATGGAAGTCTCCAATTTTGAGATTAATCTGATCAGGTAAACCTTTGCTCATGTCTATTTCTGCACAGATTCTGGCGAAGGTGTATATACCCTTTTCCCCTCTAGAGGTGTCTGTGGCTAGAAAGCGGCCTAGAGTATTGCCGATCCCTTGGAATACAGCAAAGTGCCATAGATGCTCCGGGAGATTAGGAAGTCTGACCCAGATGGGGAGCTTGGTGATGATTGCTGTAGAGGGATCGAAATCTGGAAACCAAGGAGTGAGGAATAAACCTGCTGAGCCCCAAAACCATGGGCCTTCAGTTAATGCTTTTGGTAGTCCTCACTGAAAGCAAACACTATAATGAAGAAACCCTTTGAGCAGAGAAGAACCTTGCAATTGTTGGTCCAGTGAGAGTGAATCCATTGGTAGAGATCTGCTGTGCGTGGCCATAGCCCATTAAACCTGCAAATAATGCCATGCCCTGCATACTTTTGGATTTGCTCATCCAGCGTTGGATGCATTATTTCAATGGAAGGGGTTTCCTCCAGTTTGTCCACCAAAAAAGGTTTGGGAGCCTAAGCTGGTGGAGCTGTTTTCTTGGGCATCTAAGCATGGACGACATCTTTGTATGAAAAAGCCGTAGCTAAAGATGGTTGTCCAACAGCTCCCCCTCTCAAACAAAGGGTTACCACCATTGAGTTGTTCCTCGTAATGCTAGAAGAAGAGAGGGGAAGAGGATCTTCAAGTTGTTTACCTTGAAAGAGAAGTCTCTGAAGGTCTGAAGGGATCCCAATCCGCCGTTCTAGCTCCAGTTTAAGATTCAGCACCAGATCTGAAGAACTGACCCATTGCAGGATGGTTCTGCCTGTAGGCTGAGAAATTTGGACCTGAAAAGAGTCAAAGAAGGACCTAGACCCAGTTCCAGGGTTTCTTGTGCTTCCTAGAGCAGATCTGCCATGGCGATTCTCCATTCGGGGTGTTAGACCTGCAAGAGTTTGGCCGATCTGTCTATTGAGGGCCCGATCTGATTGATCAATGGCGGATCTGCAGGACCGTGCAACTTCAAGAAGCCCGAGAGTCGAAAACCCCGAGCACTTCTCCAGTTTAGGAACCTGCAGTATGTGGCCGCGGGCACAAGCCGGAGCCATGAGATCTTCATCCGTAATGATCATTCTACGATAATTGTACTTATGTTACAAGGATAGAGAATCCAACATTTTCCACTAATCAGGAGTTTTTTCCAACCTCCTGTTGTGATAATTATCATAATAAGAGAATCAACTATGTTGCAGGAAACAAAACAAAGCTAAAATGTGGAAAAGTGTATGGTACGATCTTGAAACATGTTTCAGGGCGTACTAACATGTTTCTACTGAAATGTGGTCCAGCATGACCTGAAACGTGTTTCAAGGTCGTACAACCGCGTTTCTGGAAAAATAGCAGTGGTCCCTCTCGTAGAGGTGTAGAATATAGCAGTGGTCCTTCTAAAGAGTGGGATGTGGATCCAGAAACTCCTGATTTGGAGCTCTCTCTTATTGCCCTAAATATTGAGAACTAAGAGCCAAAAAGTGGAATTGGCCAATCATCTTCTTCATCTTCACCATCCACTGTTGAGCATGCTTCTTCTTCTTCTTTAGTGTTTATAGTAATTGTAGCCTCATAGTCTTTATTGTTCTTGCAACCTCATATATATAATAAAGGCTGATTTTGGATATATATTTATAAAAAACCTCATTTATCAAGGTTGTTTTTGGAAATTGTTGCTTTCAGTGTTTGATCATTCATGAGTAAATTTGATGTTAGTATGTTTCATCATCATGTGACATGTATAATTGATAGACTTATAATTTATGCATTGACATTGGACAATTTAATCATAATGTAAGAATGTATCATGTATGCTTTATGATTGCATATAACATTTCTTAAATGTCATGTCATATATATATATATATATATTATATATATAATATATATATGTTTGGGGGGTCACATTTCGTACCTGTACCCGTTTCGGAAACTGGTACATGTTTCTTGGTATCGTGCAACTTAAAGAATCAATAATTGTGATTTATTGTAAGTAGTGAATGTGATAATTATCATGATTTATCGTAAGTAGGGAATATTTGGGTGAAGGATCCATCATAATGGAATCTTCCAAATACTATATGCATGACACTCTTAACATTGGACAAAACAATAAGGTCAACTTCCAGATGGCAAAACTTTTGCATATAGACTCCACTTGACATCTTTCTTTCACCAATGGAATGCTCTCCGAGTGCAGAATAGCACCAAGGGATTTGATACAAGCAAGAGTTTTAGGACCCAAAAAACTTCATTTAATGCCTCGAACTGCCTATGGAAAGTTTCAAGCCCCAATTCACCAAACTAAAACCCACCAGTAAAAATGGCCTTCTAAGCTAATTCCTCCATTTTTTCTCGTGCAAAACATGAAGATGAATGACAAATAATATAAGCCTGCTAAGTTAATTCCTCCTTTTTTTTCTCCTCCAAAAGCATCAAGATGAATGACAAATAATATAATGATTCAATCCAAATCCCCAGTTGACCCCATTCTCCAAATACTTTCCCTTTTAACTCAAATTTTTCGGGACAGAAGATCTAGCTTCCATCCTAAAAGATCTATTATCCCATTAGCTCAACTTACGCCTTCTAAATGGTTGCTAACCTCATGCCATACTTATCTTAAGACTGTCACACATGGGTGCCAAGGCTGCATGATATTTCTTTTTTTTGATAAAGATATATTTTTGCCTCATTTTAACTCTGCATAACAGTCTTTCTTTGCGTCTGTTTGGATGCTGATATTAAATCCATAGTTGCATGTCTTAAACTCTGCCTGGAAATTCATATTTACTATGTGCTAAAAGGAACTATGTCTTTACACTTAAGAGTAGTAATCTGGAAAATAGTATAGCAGCAGTCTGTGGAATTCATACAGCCTTTTTTGTTTCAAGACTGATTCTGCTGGGGTACAGTGGTTCTAAGTTCAAGCATATGTCACACATGGGGTGGTTGAAACCAAAATGGAATCTGTGTGATGTGACTGAAGACCAAGTAGGCAGATGAAAGAAAAGAGGCGTAGTAGACTTAAAAGAATTTGTGGAATACTCCATGCCTTATTGGTTACGGTTGGTCCTAAAACTGTGAGCCAAAGGGCCCCAAGCCCACCCTTCTTTCCTTGCCCCCTCACTCTAGATTCTGGATAGCTCATTACTGAGAAAATTTTTTAAAGTATTAAACAAACCTTTAATTATCAAATGCTCTTTGACTTTGACATATATAATTTCCATCTTGACAAAATAGACAGCTAATGCAAACAGAGAATAAATAAATCATCCAATCATTGGGCACCCTTAGCTCGTAGTGCAGGAGTCGTTTGCAGGGAAGGCCCACTAGTTGTGATTCAAATTCACCTTGAAGAGTAGAGAGTGAGAGCCTAGGTGACTGATAGATCTCTTAAGTTACACCAATTCAACATTTCTAACAACCTTGCACTCATATGGTGACAAATCAAGTGACAACAAAACATTCGGTGATATTTTGTAATGATATTCAAATTTCTAAGAATTTTATATATTTTCTAGAACTTTTGGTGATTTTTTTGCAAAAAAAATTTATCCTATGGAATTTGGGCAAATCATTTTGGAGAAAATGGAACTAGGTGTAACTATTTTTTACAAGAAAAACATGGAAAATTAGCCCATGGGAAAAATTTAGCCCCAAAAAGTGACCCTACAAAGAGGTATCACATACAAAAATTGTGGGCCAATGGCTAACAAGGCTAAGGCTGTGATGTTCCTATTTTATGCATGCAAAAATCACACAGGAGTTTTGCAAAACTATTGGATAATATTAAAAAGGGGAAATATTAATTTTGTGAAAGAAGAGAGAAATTATTATTTTATTGGAGAATGACGACAAATTAATATTTTGCTGAGGCGGCAAATTACTATTTTATTGAAAATGGTGGCAAAAATTCTCCTAGTGGAAAACAGGCCCCACCAATAAAATAATAGGAAAAAAAAAGGAGGATCTAGAAGCTAGAGGGAAGCTCCAAAAGGAATTATAAAGGCAGGAGGAACTCAATTGCAACTCATTCTATTCCATCTATCTCATTTACAAATTGGAAGGAGCTCAAGCGAGTTCAAGAGTTTCAAGCAAAACTCAAAGCTATATTCAGTGGACTTCAAGTGCCACCCCAGTTAGCCTTAGGGAAGATTCCTACAGATCCATGGGTGCTTTATTGGTTTGATTGTTGATTCATCTTCTAAAGAGTTGACGAGATTTTATTGCAGAGATCATTGGCATTGTGATTGACTTTGCAGGGCTATTCTTCCCTTCCCAAGGGACCGAGTTTTTCACAAGGAAAGAAGCCGTGTCATTTTGAGGATCAAGGCCAAGTTATTTATGCACCAACAGTGAACTCATGAGGCCGAAGTTGTGTATGGCATAAGAGGGCTGAAAAGAAGTGAAGGTTATATTCATTCCAAAATTGATTGGGCCGCATTATTATGCTGCAGCAGACCCTTCTTGTCACTATTACCCAGTGCTGTAGCAGAAATTTATATATATACTTATCTATCTATTAGGGCCAAATCACTAAAGAGTGCAGCGTTCTCTTAAAAGGGGTGTGTGATATTATCTCAGGAAAATTTCATGCCAAGGATGCATTTGTTCCTCTAGATCTAAAACATAGTTTGCATGGCTATTGCGGCTCCTTGTAAGGGACGAATTTTGTATATGCCTGTGGTAGCATTCTCTTGGGGCTGTGGTTTATTGCCTCCATTTTCAATCATAATGTAATAATGTATCATGTATGCTTTCACATAACATTTATTAAATGTGTTAACATATATATATATATATTTGGGGGGTCACATTTTGTACCTGTACCCATTTTGGAAACTCGTACCTGTTTCACCGTATCATGAAACTTAAAGAATCAATAATCATGATTTATTGTAATCAGTAAATGTGATAATTATCATGATTTATCGTAAGTAGCGAATATTTGGGTGAAGGATCCATCATAATGGAATCTTCCAAATATTGTATGCATGACACTCTTAACTTTGGACAAAACCTCCAAAACAATAAGGTCAACTTCTAGATGGCATAACTTTTGCATATAGACTCCACTTAACATCTTTCTTTCACAAATGCAAAGCTCTATGAGTGTAGAATAGCACCAGGGGCTTTCGTACAAGCCAGAGTTTTTGGACCCAAAAAAACTTCATTTAATACCTTGAACTGCCTATGGAAGGTTTCAAGCCCTAAATCACCAAACTAAAACCCACTAGTAAAAATGGCCTTCTAAGCTAACTCCTCAACTTTTTCTCCTCCAAAAACATCAAGATGAATGAAAAATAATATAATGATTCAATCCAAATCCCCAGTTGATCGCATTCTCCAAATATTTTCCTTTTAACTCAAATTTTTTGGGACAGAAGATCTAGCTTCCATCCTAAAAAATCTATTATCCCATTAGCTCGGCTTGCACCTTGTAAAGTGTTTATATCTGATATGTTGAAGATCCTTTTTCCTATATAGATATTAGGGTATACCGTTAAAACACATTTCTGATCTGTGTACTTGAGCCTGCCCCTCATCAATAGAATAAACTCATACAAGCAAAGGGCTGATATATTTTATTGTTCGAAATACCTCCTAATTCACCACATTATACTCCAGCAGTGGTATGCAAAATTAAACCCTAGATATTCAAGATGTAACATTGAGGGAATCACAAAATTCTGGGTTGTATGACGACAATTTGATGAAATGTGTGAAAGCATATTTTCATGTCCACATAATGGTCTTCAACTCCAATAATTGTATGTCGTTCTTAAAGATGTAATAATGAGTTGGTAACCTCATGCCATACTTATCTTAAGACTGTCACACATGGGTGCCAAGGCTGCATGATATTTCTTTTTTTAATAAAGATATACTTTTGCCTCATTTTAACTCTGCATAACAGACTTTCTTAGCGTCTATTTGGATGCTGATATTAGAGCCATAGTTGCATGTCTTAAACTCTGCCTGGAATTTCATATTTACTATGTTCTAAAAGGAACTCTGTCTTTACACTTACGAGTAGTAATCTGGAAAATAGTATAGCAGCACTCTATTGAATTCATACGGCCTTTTTTGTTTCAGGACTGATTCTGCTTGGGTACAGTGGTTCTAAGTTCAAGCATATGTCACACATGGGTTGGTTGAAACCAAAATGGAATCTGTGTGATGTGACTGAAGACCAAGAAGTAAGAAGATGAAAGAAAAGAGGCGTAGTATACTCAAAAGAATTTGTGGAATAATCCATGCTTTGTTGGTTATGGTTGGTCCTGAACCTGTGAGCCAAAGGGCCCCAAGCCCACCCTTATTTCCTTGCCCCCTCAGTCTCGATTCTGGCTAGCTCAATATTGAGAAAAAAAATTAAAGTATTAAACATGCCTTTAATTATCAAATGCTCTTTGAATTTGACATATATAATTTCCTGCTTGACAAAACAGACTGCCAATGCAAACAGAGAATAAATAAATCATCCAATGATTGGGCACCCTTAGCTCGTAGTGCAGGAATCGTTTGCAGGGAAGGCCCACTAGTTGAGATTCAAATTCACCTTGAAGAGTAGAGAGTGAGAGCCTAGGTGACCGTGGTAGATCTCTTAAGTTACACCAATTCAACATTTCTGACAACCTTGCACGCATACGGTGACAAATCAAGTGACAACAAAACATTCGGTGATATTTTGTAATGATATTTAAATTTCTAAGAATTTTATATAGTTTCTAGAACTTTGGGTGATTTTTTTGCAAAACATTTTTATCCTATAGAATTTGGGCAGATCATTTTGGAGAAAATGGAAATTGGTGTAACTATTTTTTACAAGGAAAAACATGGAAAATTAGCCCATGGGCAAAATTTAGCCCCAAAAAGTGACCCTACAAAGAGGTATCACATACAAAAGTTGTGAGCCAATGGCTAACAAGGGTAAGGCTCTCATGTTCCCATTTTGTACATGCAAAAATCACACAGGAATTTTGCAACATTATTGGAAAATATTAGAAAGGGTAAATATTAATTTTGTGAAAGAAAAGAGAAATTATTATTTTATTAATTAATATTTTAATCAGGAAGCAAATTACTATTTTATTCAAAATGGTGGCAAAAATTCTCCTAGTGGAAAATGGGCCCCACCAATAAAATAATAGGAAAAAAAAGGAGGATCTAGAAGCTAGAGGGAATCTTTAGATAAAGGGAGGAGGAACGCAATTGGAACTCATTCTATTCCATCTATCTCATTTAAAAATTGGATGGAGCTCAAGTGAGTTCAAGAGTTTCAAGCAAAACTCAAAGCTATCTTCAGTGGAATTCGAGTGCCACCCTAGTTAGCCTAGGGAAGTTTGCTCCAGATTTTCCATGGGTGCTTTATTGTTTTGATTGTTGATTCATTTTTTAAGAGTTGTCAATATTTTATTGCAGAGATCATTGGCATTCTTCCCTTCCCCAAGGGACCGATTTTTTCACAAGGAAAGAAGTCGTGTCATTTTGAGGATCAAGGCCGAGTTATTTGTGCACCAATAGTGAATTTATGAGGCTGAATTTGTGTATGGCATAAGAGGGTCAAATAGTAGTGAAGGTTATATTCATTCCAAAATTGATTGGGCCGCATTATTATGCTGTATCAGACCCTTCTTATCACTATTACCCAGTGCTGTAGCAGAAATGTATATATATATATATATTAGGGCTGAATCACTGAAGAGTGCAGCGTTCTCTTAAAAGGGTTGTGTGATATTTGCTCAGGAAAATTTGGTGCCAAGGATGCATTTGTTCCTCTAGATCTAAAACACAGTTTGCATGCCTATAGCAGCTCCTTATAAAGGACTAATTTTGTATATGCCTGCGTTAGCATTCTCTTGGGGTTGTGGTTTATTGCCTCCATTTTCATAGGCTGATCAGTTATTTGGGGGAGCGTGGATTACATCGTAGAGGGAGGGCTGAACAATGTACCATGGTGTGAATCATCTTGCATTCAAATCAGTCTCAGAAATTCATTGGGCCGTGATTTTATCTCTGCAACAGATGAACTATGGAGGGGCTAAGTTCCCCCTATGTAATAACATATTCATTTTCAGATTTGAGAGTTCTTCTAGGTGCTTCCCTTCCAAATTGTACTCTATTATTTCGCTCTAATAAAATCAGAATTTGCCTCTTAGATTCGTATGCCAGATTGTTTGATAAAGTGGTGTAGGGTCTCTTTGAACATACTTTCCAAATTTACTTCTGCTAATTGCTCATCATCTAAGATCAGATTTTATGATTTATGGTTGCACATTTGATGTATATGCTTTGGGTCTCTACATTGGAGAAATGATAATATAAATGGGGTTCTAGCATCCGTATTAATGAGTAAATGATATGTCGGTGTTCATGTAATCTTCCCTCTTGAATGGGATAGTCCATGCAAATACATATTTGACTCTATATTCCATTAAATGATATGTCGGTGTTCATGTAATCTTCCCTCTTGAATGGGACTGTCCATGCAAATACATATTTGGCTCTATATTTCATTTTTTGTGTGATTGATCACAGTAATGTTGGAATTTCTAAGTCTAACCCATTAGAAACCCTTCATGTACTTTTTGATTTATTCCTACCTGCTTGTTCTGTTAATTAACAAGTTATTTACCATGTAAATATTGGAAATAAATACAAGTGCATGCTCAACACATTACAGATCATCTGCTGAAGGAAACAGAAACAAGCACACAAGTGACACCGTTGTTTTTGGACTAATGTCCCTGGAAAAACCCAGTGTGGGAAAACTAATGCAGCTATCTGAGGGTTTGATTTATTAAGCAGTTTCAGAATACAATCTAGGTGCCAAATCCGACTCACCCAACAACAAAAAAATCAGCAGTAGTACCTCTCTACTCAGAAGCAGATATTTCAGCTGAAACCCCGGATAAACACTTCGACAGCTCCACAGCTATAATCTGCCCCACGAAACCCCAGCGTTAGCCTCTAGGGATTCCGTCAGCATCTCTCTGGCCCAATGTTAGCCCAACATCACTCTGACTTGGCCTGTGTCAGCCTCTAGACGCAATACGTCAATTCTCTAGTCCTCTGAGTCACTCACGCTAGCCCTCTGAGGCACTGCGCAGCTCCTGGCTGGTTTTGTGTGAAACCCTGGTTGGTTCTACGTGAACCCCTGGTTGGTTTTGCGTCCCTCGCTCCGGCTATTGCACTAATCTTCTTGGTGCTATCTCTGCCTCTCTGCTTCTGTATTCATTGCCCCTCAGCTGCAACTCTGATCACTCTCTCAACTTTCTCAACAAACCCGGCCCCAAAAAGTTGAAATCTTGATCTCTTGGTGTGTTTTCCAAGTGACCCTCAAGCCTCCTCTTATGCTTTTCTCGTTAACAAATAAACGGTCGAGATTAAGTCCCTAATCAACAGCTAAGATTAGATCTGGATTGATACATCACTTTTGGACCATTCTAGCACAGTTTTATATTAATTCACATTAATATTTTATTTTCCCTAAGTTTAGACTTAGAGACTCCATTAAAAATATTAATTATTTTAATATCTCCCAAATTGTTTAGAATCTGCCCAAACCCTT
>APFE031384235.1:25024-36794 GCA_000404065.3 Pinus taeda | reverse complement strand
ATAACTAGTGGATGAACATCAACACACAAGGAAACAAGGGTTTCCTGTACAAATGGGGGAAGTGCAGAAGGCACAAGGGTCTTCAGACCTGGTCAGGGGAAAAATCTCAGTATAATAACCTTTCGCTCTCCTCTCTCCTCACTTAGGCCTTCCCTTTGATGTCTTTTTATACCAATCCCAAAGTAGCTTTTTAGTTAGGAGTTGGTTGGGAACAGTTGGGCCACGGGAACTAACAGGTGATCAGCAGGTAAAACCCGCAATCTCCGCCTGAAAATAAGGAGTTTTATATTTTTTTAAGTGTTTTAATACATATACGCGGGTTGGGTATATGCCTACCTGCGTATACACGCGTTTAACTCAGGGCAATGTCACGTACAAGGAATAAAACACTGTTTTTTAAATTTGGGGCCAGGTCTGGAAGGAGGGGTTGCCCTAGGCCATGAGTGCAACATCACAAACCATAATAGTGAGATTTGGAGCCATAACAGTGGGAAGTTAGAGAGAAAAAGAAAGGGGGTTAAGATTTTGTAGCAACTTTACAAGTCGTATGTATTCGATAACTAAATATAGAGCACCTTTTCTTTGTGTGTAGATTATTTTCCATACTATAGAATAGAGAGCTAAATAACCTCATCTTCTAGCTAAATTTTCTCCCACAAGGGTTTCCCATTGAAAATTTTGTGCCTATTTCTGTGTGTATTTATTTTCATTCTATATTTATCGCAATTTAGATAATTTATTTGTAAGAATACAATAAATAAATAAATAATTTGAGATCTGTAAGGAATTAAAGTCAAATTAAATATTTCAATATTTTATGAGATCTACTGTGATTCAAGAATGTGATGTGCACAAATATCAAATTCCACATCAAATTTTCGTGCATACTTTTCAAAATATTATGTTCCAACTTTATTGAGTATGCATTAGAGTGTTTAAATACCTATTGAGGCATTTGCATGGTTTCTTTAGTTTTCCTTACAAGATCTGATTGAGGATCTTTAGTGTCAATGTTAGGTTATTATTTTTTAATTTTTTTAGTCATATGGTGAATAAGTAACTTTTTTTGACTACTTTGGGTGAGGGAGGCCCATGATCAAACTTAGTGGCTTCCACTATAACACCAAGAATATATCCAACAACTTACAAGCCAAATATATCAAAAGAATATAACTTAGTAAACATTAAGTTATTATTACTATGATAAAATTTCAAATTTTAAAGTAATTGCAACATTTTCATGATATTCAGACCCAAAATTAAACCTACTTCCCCATATAATACATTTTGTTTAAAATTAATTTTCAAGAGATAATTAGTGCACCATTGATTGTCCTTGATAGCATAACTGAGCTCTCAGTTCTCAAATAATGTATTTTCATACCAAGTAACACTCTTGAAGACCACAATGTGTGGCATGGTGAAAACTTAATTTCACATTGTCACCTACATCATAGTACCCTACAACAAAATCACGATCACAAGTTGCTCCCATTCATCCCCATTACTAATGGAACAAAATCACTTTCGTTGATCAAAAGCAAGCAATCCCAACTATCGATCAAAAGAAAGAAATCATCACTATAGAAGCTTAACACTTGTCTAGGGTATGTCAAACATTGTGGTCCCCTTTCCACATTAATTCTATAATATATTCACGCTTGGGGCATCTTGAAGTGTGGTTTTACCACAAACATATTATATGTATTGCAAGGGTTGGAAATTATTTAAGAGATGGTTATAATGTTTTGTAAAGAGAGTATATTTAGAATTATCCATTATTCCTTGGCTTGGGGGTAAATTTATGCTAAGCCAATACTTTATTAGGCCACAGGATTGCAACCTTGAAAAGGAAAATAATTTAGTTGAACTATACACATGGTTGAGCCTAGATTGGGTATCAAATTAAAAGTGGAATACCTTTACCTATAGGAATATGTATTTGGGGGTGCAAGATTTTTTTTATAAAATTAATTGAGTAGTAATACATTTTAGTTAGCAAATTCTATTCCATGATTGTTTCAATAGTGAATAGAAAAATAAGTTGTAACCTGTGGAATTAAGAAAATACTCATATAATCAAGTCACAAAACATGTACCTGTATGGATGAGTAAAGTAGAATTACCTATCTTACTTTGTTAAACAATCAATATTAATGCATGGATATGCTTAGGAAATAAGTAGGAATGTTGCATATGAAATTATCTCTGAAAAGTATGAAATTATGTGCATGATGATTACTTGATAATAATTTTGGGTATACAACATACAAGACTGTTATGCATAGAAGACTTATATTATATATTTATTACTTTTTGTTGAGAGATAAACCCAACTGACATAATATATAATAAATTCTATAATAAAGAATATGATTTTTTAAGGTGTTTAATAGATAAAGGCTGAGGCTTTGTTTAGCCTATGTGGTAGTCTCTACTCAGAGTTAAATTTGAATAGCCATGGTTAGTAGAAGAGATGAACAAGCTAAGATGGGAGAAGGTCCCATTTTTGGAGGTGTATAAACCAATATTCTTATACAAGAGACTTGATGTGTGGGTGCATGTGCACAAACATGAACATCTCATAGGTTATGTAATGGAGGTAAGAAAACATAAAAATGTACTTTTGGTGCTGAAATATGTAATACTTGATTATTACTCTTGGAGATAAGTTATGTATAGGATATAAGGATGTCCCTTTGCACATAAATTTCTTAGAAATACTTCCAAATGTTGGATTTTAATCAATAGACATGTGGTAAATAAATATCGAAGGAAATAATAGAGATGAGGGGAATACTAATTAGTGGTAGGATAAAAAATAATCACTTTAGTAGAAGTGAAACTTTGTATGCTCATGAGAAATTAACCAAAAATCACAGAGATTATGGAAATGTTATGAAATATAGAGAGTTTCTACAAAATTTAAACATGAATGACATAACAGTTAGAAAGGAAAAGACACTGAGAATAGTTATGGAGATATAATGATTACTACAATTGCACATTTATAGACTCCAAAAACTAATTGGATAATATGTATTAAGAAGGTTTGGAAACTTTCTTTTTTTTGTAAGCTGGGGCAGGACTCTCTGATTTACATGTCCATTAAGTATCCCTCAATGGGGGAAGGGTAGCCCAAGATTTGAACCCAAAACTTCCAGTTCGGTGAGACTTCATTTCCACGGCCATTGCCGCTTGAGCTACCCCATGTGGACTTTTTTGTAAGCTTTGGTAGGACTCTCCGATTTACATGTCCATTACATACCCCACTACAGGGGAAAGGTAGCCCAAGATTTGAACCTAAGACTTCCGGTTCGGTGAGACTTCGTTTCCACGGCCACTGCCACTTGAGCTACCCCATGCGGACGAAGGTTTGGAAACTTTCACTAAGTAATTTGGTTTGGAATTTATGATTGAATCGAAGGAAACATAGAGAATATACACTTAAGAAAGTGTATATAAGAACTAAAATTAATATTAAATGGGGTTGATAACACTTGTGTAAATATATATATATATATATATATAATATATATATATATATTATATTATATATATATATGGATATAATATATTATAGACACACACCACACACCACCCCACACAACACCCACACACACATATGTATATGTATGTGAGCCAATTGGGGTTATCTTGGGTGGTTGGGAGGAAGTATATTGATAGTATTAGCAACATACACCATATAGAATATATATTTTCATATCTATGAGATGACAATAATAATAATAATAATAATAACCATTTATAAAAAACATAGCTCATGTATGAGTATTTTTAACACCCTCCTCCCACATCTACCCAAGTAATCATCCAACCAGTGTAAACATGTGATGTGAGGCTACTATGATTGGATTCAACCTCCTATGTGACCTTAATGATCCCTAAGAACCATGGAAACACTTCAGGCATCTTGACCCTCGGTCCCACTGAAATTTTAATCAATTGACCTCTGGACGCTCTAATGCTATGGGAATGCCAACTTCCAGGAAACTTTGGACACTCTCACAGGCCTGCAAACTAGCATCCGGGCACCATTTTTGTCTATTTCGGTGCCAGTTTCCTCGGGATTTGAGCCACTTTTTTAGGCCCAAAGCCCAAGTCACTCCCCAGAATGGAATGGCATCTTCAAAGAAGTAAAATAACAGAGAAACAGTGATGAAAAAGCAATTAGTTGAACAAGCCCTTAATCGGACCCCTACTAGCCATGATAAACATTTCGTCAAACATATCACAAATATGTAATCTACTAGTGTAAATAAAAAATTTAAGCATACGGATCTCATACTTAACTTAGAATCACTAAGAACTATTACTCCCTCATTTCATTTGCTACATTATCATCTATTAAGTCATAGATACATTTTCCATTCATTTACAAGTAAAATCGTGGAGAGAGCCACACATAGTTATTGTCATAAACATATACATAACCAACATAGTAACAAAAGAAATACCATAAATACATTAGCCATAGAATCCACATACAAACAAATATATATACACATGAAAACCAAGGGAATGAATATCTCATTAATGAATGTAGAAGCCAACCAGGGATAGGATTACCATGTTCGACCCAACTATATATTGGCTGAGCCAAATTTCTCTTCAGTCAATCACCCCCATGCCATTTTCCAAGCATGAATGTGGGACTCATAACCAACTGAAAATTTCCAAATAAGCATGGATGCTACTAGATTTCCTCACTTACACCCTGAGGAATTTGGGTGCTTCCTAGTCTCTCAGGCTTTACCATAATCCACAATCTAATCCGGGGATCACTAGGCTCTATGCTGAGACCCATTCTCCAGGCTTTACTGTACATCCCATCTTAAGACTACTAGACCCAAAAGAGAGCAATCTAACTCTTGGATTTACCGTATATCACTCCATTCACTGGAAAGGATTTATAGGCCCACCGAGGCACACAATACTGGCTTTATTGCAACCCATAGTTTGGCTGAGGGGTTACTAGGCCAGTGGCTTTACTATGATCCACAGTTTGATTTAGGGACCACTAGGCCATGTGTTTATCATTTCCGATATCCACCCTACTCAGCTTTGTATCCATTCGACAATCTAGCTCTAACGAAGTATGATAACCCACCTCATCAAGGCTATTAGGAAATGGTAAGGCTAGGCTGAAAAACACTTTCACACTTGGAAAAACCCATGCCATGACATAAAAAATTCACATGCAACACCATTCATGCCAAATATAACAAGGAAATCACACATGAAAATTGCTACTTGCAAAGAATCCTGCTATAACTTCTTCATCCTTGTTTCCTCTTGCTCTCTTTGCCTTTCTTTCTCCAATTCCAAAGTGCTCCAAGAAAATTATAAGTGTCTGAGAGAGAGAGAGAGAGAGAGAGAGAGAGAGAGAGAGAGGAATGAGAGAGTTTCAAAACTAAACTGGTAGAAGGTTACCTTTCTTTCTCCAATTCCAAAGTGCTCCAAGAAAATTCTAAGTGTCCCAGAGAGAGAGAGAGAGAGAGAGAGTAATGAGAGAGTTCCAAAACTGAACTGAAAGAAGGTTACCAACTTATCCTTGAAAGCCTTTTTATGAATTAGGCCTATATTTTCTTCATTATCTATTATTTGAATTCATTTTACTCCTCACATGCAACCTGTAACCTTTCACTTCCATTTTCTCCTAATTTCCATTATCTTCATAAATAAATGTGCCAAAAATGCCATTTTACCTTTCCAAAACTTTAGCCATTTCCTTTACCGATTTCCTTAGCCATATTAAACCAAATGAACATCCCCTAGGATGTTATGCACAACATCCAGCTTGGAACATGTGTCCCATTAATCGTGGTTATTCTTTTTTCCTTTATTAACTTTTATTACATGGAATTTTGACCAAGGCTATTATGAAACCCTCCCTCTTGGGGGACACCTTCCTCGGTGTTCAATCACACATGTACCTCAGAAAAGCCACTAGAAAGAAAATATACTTCTCATGGATATTTATAACATAGCTCGATGCATTGTTTACAATGATCACCCTGTTGAACCCAACCCACATGAAAACATAACAACATGATAACATAATAACATGATGACATAGTAACATGAAAAAATGGCGCTTATTGGAGCTTTATAACATGGATCATGGTAGTATTCATATCCATATACATATGTGTGCATACACCAAAACATCATCAAAATATGTACCAAAACATATACCAAAGACATGTACTAAAACACCATACCAAAATTGCTTTTCCTCAACTAGAAAACAAGGAAGGATACATAGCCCGCATTTGATAATCCATCTCCCATGTGGCTTCATCGGGCCCAAAGTGCTTCCACTTCACTTTAACATGGTCAATTTCTAGGTTTCGAAGCATGAGCACCTTTTTCTGCACTGTACACTGAGGTTTCGACCAGAGTTCTCCATCTGGTATCACCTACAATACATACTAGTCAATCACAGGAAAACCATATTTAACATACTTTTTAAGAAATGACACATGGAAAACATCATGGAATTTCACAATCGGAGGCAATGCAAGTCAGTATACAATTGGCACAATCCCCTCAATAACACTGAAGGGTCCATAAAATTGTGGTGCCAACTTATCACATGATCCAATTTGTAAGGAGATCTTGTTTGGTTTGATGCACAAGTACACATGTTCCTCAACCTAGAACTCCTTGAACAACTTGTTTCGATATGCATATCTCTTCTACCTATCCTGTGTTTCCTTTAGATTTTTCTTCATTACCTACATTTCCTATTCCAAGTATGCCAACATATTTGGTACAGTACGTACCTTGTTCACTAGATCCCTCCAGCTGATGTGAGTATTACAACTCCAGCCATACAATGCCTTGAAAGGACTCACCCTTAATGACTCTTGATAAGCATTGTTGTATGTGAAATCAACCAATGGAAGATACTCCTACCACTTGTCTTGTTTATGCATCAAGTACATCCTCAACATGTCCTCCAATATCCTATTGACCCCCTCTGTCTGTCCATATGTCTGTGGATAATAAGTTGTACTAAAGGCCAACTCTGTGCCCAAACTTGCAAACAATTCCTTCCAATCATGGAAGTGAACTTTTCATCACTGTAGGACAAAATATTCCTTGTAACACCAACAATTTGACCACATATTTAATGAATATATGTGGTACATCGCTAGCTGAGAATGTAAACTTCACTGGAATGAAATGTGCAACATTTTTCAACCTGTCCACGATAACTATGATGGAATCATGTTGTCTCACTATCCTCGACAACCTATGATGAATTCTATGGAAATGACCTACCACTTCCACTTTGGAATTGCAATCGATTATAACAGTCCACCTGGATGTTTACACTCTACCTTCACATGTTGACAATCAAAACACCTAGCCACAAACTCTATTGCATCCCTCTTCAGGTTCAACCAATATAAAATATCTTCACTATTGTTAGTGTCTTCTAATAACTTGGGTGACCTGAATATGGTTTCACATGCAACTCTCTCAAGATCACCTTATTGAGCTCATTGATATCTGGCAAATATATCCTATCTCTGAATCTAACCAATCCATATGATGTAGGACAATAATCCACATCTTGTGCACCTGACCCTATACCTGCACCTGTACCTAAACCTGCATCTGTACCTATACTTGTATTATCACCTATACCTATACCTATACCAATATTTTGTTGCAACCTGTGCATAATCTCCATATACCTGACATCCTACTGACCTTCCTTCAAGATCCTATTCTTCGAGTCTGTCACATAAGAGCTCATAGCTGCCAAGTGTTTTACCTCTACCCTCCTGTTGAGAGCATCTACCACCCTTTGCTCCTTTCCTTTGATGTACCTGATATCTAAATCAAACTCACTGATTGTGGCCAACCACTTAGCCTCGCTGACATTTAGATTTGGTTGGTCAAAAAAATACCTCAACCCAATATGATCACTCATCAATACAAACCTCCTGCTAAGAAGATAGTGCCTCCACAACTTCAATGCTTGTATGATCATTTCTAACTCAAGATCATGCCTCAGGTAGCTTTTCTCATGATCCTTTAGCTTCTGCAACTCATATCATACCACCAATCCATCCTACATAAAGACTCCACCAAGTCCTCTCTTGCAAGAATCTGTGCACACTACAAATTCTGTGTTTGTATTTTGTAATATGCAGCACTGGTGCATGTGTCAACAACTGATTAAGTTGCTCAAAATTGGCATCATACTCCTCTGTCCATTCAAACTTCTTACCCTTCCTTTGCAAAGACGTGATAGGATAAGAAATATGTGAGAAGTTCCTGATGAACCTCCTATAATATCCTGCTAACCCCACGAAGGATCTCACCTTATCCACATTCTTAGGAGCTACCCACTCCATAATGGCCCTTATCTTTTCTGGATCTACTACAATGCCCTTCTTGGAGACAATGTGTCCCAAGTAATGTACCTCAGTCTGAAAGAAACTACACTTGCTGAGCTTAACATACAACTGATTCTGTCTCAACAACCTCAACATTGATGTTAAATGCTCGACATGGTCTTTCTCATTTTTAGAATATACCAATATGTCATGTCACCAATGAACAAAATAACGAACTTATCCAAATGTGGATGAAACACACTATTCATTGAGGAAACAAATGTAACTAGAGCATTAGTTAATCCAAATGGAACTACAACAAAATCATAGTGCTCATACCTAGTCTGGAAAGTTGTCTTGTAAATGTATTCCTCTTTGATGCATACGAATGATATCTAGATGTCCAATCAATCTTCAAGAACACTAATTTTCCCTTCAACTAATAGAACAAGTCATCAATTCTTAGTAATGGGTACATGTTCTTGATATTCACTTTGTTCAACTGCCTATAGTCAATACATAATCTGAGAGTACTGTCTTTCTTCTTTACAAACAATACTGGTGTGCCCCATGGT
This sequence comes from Pinus taeda, assembly GCA_000404065.3. Classification (NCBI taxonomy): domain Eukaryota; kingdom Viridiplantae; phylum Streptophyta; class Pinopsida; order Pinales; family Pinaceae; genus Pinus; species Pinus taeda. The sequence goes on along the minus strand of APFE031384235.1, from coordinate 27,841 downwards.
GATACACATGGGTTGATGTATCCCTTACCCAACATTTCCTTCAACTACAACTTCAACTCTACCAATTTAGGTGTGTGCATCATGTAAGGTGCTTTTGATGTCGAAGCTACCCCTCTCACTAAATCAATAGAAATGTATATCTCCCTGTGTGGTGGAAACACTGTAATGTCCTTAGGAAATCCATCCTAAAACTGTTGTAGAAATGGGTACTTTCTCAACACATCTACATGCTCAACTTCCTTACCCTTGTCATTAGAAATGTGCACTACAAATAACTAATGTGGATTTATTCCTTCCCTATAAGACTCTTATTTCTCCATTGTAATAATCACACTCAATGGATTTGTCATAATAATATACCTTGGCTCTATGAAGATACAACCAATGCATGCCCAACAACATACTGTATGATCCCAACAGTAATACATTCAAATGTGGTGTGGTAGGCATACCATTCAAATCAAATGCACAATCTCTTACCTAATGATGAACTCACTTCATTGTACCTATAGCCAACTGCACTAACCAAGTTTTTGCATGCAATTCCTTACTCAAACCAAACTTATCCACCAAGTCAGGACTAACTTAACTATAATTAGATCCAAGGTAAATCAAAATAGAAATAACTTGATCACAAATATTACTGTCCATCTCGCTGATACATGCCTAGTGCTCTGCCTATATGTTGTCCATGACTACATAAATACCAGTAATACTCTGCCCCACATCCCCAATAGTTTGCGCCTCCTATGCACTATATATTTTAGGCCTTCCACCCTAATTCTATGGACAATCTCTTTTAAGGTGTTCCTCACCACATGTCCAACACTCCAATCGACTAGTTCCCTCACCTGTATGTTGTTGTTATGACTCATGTCTCTATTTAGTTACATTAAACTTCTTTTTGCGGCGCCATATTTTATTTCTCCTCATTCTGAGGCCTTGTTCTTTTTGGCTTCCATTTACCTTTACCTTTATCCTTATCCTTCCCTTTCCATCCTTGTTGAGATTCATTCTTACACTTTGACTATTCGTATCAATGATTCAGTTTCCCAATGACTTCCTCAAGTGATCGAGGCTCATCATATTCAATCCAATCTCTAAATTATAATGGGAAACCACTAACAAATTGCTAAAATTTAGCCTTCTCATCTTTAAGATACGATACATACCTTAATAGCTCCAGAAACTTGGTTGTGTACTCTTCATCTATCACTCAACCCATATTTAGCTCATAGAATTCTTTGGCTTGCTATCATAGTACCTTTTTGACAAGTATTCCTTCCTAAAAATTCTCTTGAACTAATGCCAAATTAAGTCATTCATCCTGATGTCTCTGATCCGCTTCACACCTTCCCACAAAATGAATGCTTTACCTTTCAAGCTAAAGATAATGATTCTGACCTTCGTGTTATATGTGTACTCATGTAAATCAAATAATTTATTCATCCCAAGTATCCAAGCCTCCGCATCCTCTGAATTCTTCACTTCTCCATCAAAATTAGCTGGCCTTGTTTTCTTAAATTCATCTGGAAAGTATCCCCTATCACTCCTCCTGTAAGGATGATACTAATGATGATCATGATTCCTATTAGAACCAGAACTAGAATAATACCTGTACTCATTACCCCTCCTATCTGAAGTGTCCAAAAGCTTGCCATTTCTCAATGTGTCAACTCTATTTGACCTATGTCTACTAGGAGACCTACTACCATATGCTCCAGTAGTTATGTCCTCCTGTCAATGGCTGATCCAAAGTGGCCCTTGTCGCTACAACTTCAGCTAAATTTGAAGGAGTATTGCATTAACATCTGCTTGTTTCTCTTGTGCCTGTATGATCTTGTCATTGTCTGCCTTAGAACTCCTTATTTCTTCCTTTAAGCTTCTCAATGTGTCTACCAAATTAGATTAGTGCCCACCATGTTGCTCATATGATTCATAGGGAGAGTCCTTGTAGTGTATGCTATTAATTTTGACATTTTTCCAACAACTTGGCATAATATGTCAGATAAAACAAATAATAACAAACCAACATACCTTAGTATAATTTGGGTAGGTTGCCTCATCTGTAAGATCATCCAAATCAACGTGATACATGTATAACATAATCATAACAACATATAAAAATATACAAATAAGTTCAACACATAAACATGATTCTAGTTAGAGTTGAGTCATCAATGCATGACCATATCAACTACACATACCATGACCTCATGCATGACAAGAACAACCATTACACCACTGTACACATGGCCACATGCAAACATGAAAATGCATAAGCAATGCATGATCAACCACACATAGGCATGAACGCATGCAATGAAGCATACATGGACAATACTTGTAACGAAACCTACAAAAATGATATATGTAACGAAGCATATAATAATGTAACCAAACATACAGGAATGTAACCAAGTATGAAAAATGATACATGTAAGTGACATATAACAACATGTAACCAGACATAAACTCATGAAGATGCTTTCCATAATGACAACATCAACTTCCACATGATGACATTACTACAACCATGATCAACATCACGAAAATACAACAAGCACATGGAATGCAAGTGTAAGAGACACACATGAAACTGACATGCATGCATGACCAACACACAACCCATCTAGTTTGAGGGTTGAACCATGCTCTAATACCACTCTGTAATACCATCCTCCCATATCTACCCAAGTAACTAGCCAACTAGGTGATCCTGGTGGATGTTGGGGGCCACCCACCTATCCCATTTGGACCCCCACAACTGTCTCTTTTAGTCTTTTTAGTTTCCTAAATTGTAGCACAATTTACTAT
>APFE031384235.1:4569-24305 GCA_000404065.3 Pinus taeda | reverse complement strand
TGTGTTTATGGTGATCTCTATAATTTGTTGCATTCCTATTTAAATCGGGATCACTAGGGTAAACATGCGACAACATGCTACTATGATTGGATTCAACCTACTATGTGACCTTAAGGAAATGGAATTGATGGAAGCAAAACATTCAAACCTTCCACATCAGCTACAGGACCCCTAAGAACCATGCCAACACTTTAGGAAGCTTGCTCCTGGGTTCCACTGAAGTTTTTGATCACTTGACTTTTGGATGCTTTCATTCTATGGGCATGCCAGCGTCCAGGGACCTCTGGATGGTCTCATAGGCTTTTAAGCTAGTGTTCAAGGACCATTTTGTCCAGTTCTGTGCCAGCATCCCCAGGATTTGAGCTACTTTTTCATCCCTAGAGCCCAAGTAAATTCCCATAATGGAATGACATCTTCAAAGCATTAAAATAACAAAGAAACAATGATGCAAAAGAAATTGGTTGAACATGCCCATAACCATACCCCTACTAGCCATGACAGACATTTTGTCAAACATATCACAAATATGTAATCTACAGGTGTAAACAACACATTTAAGCATATGGATCTCATACTTATCTTAGAATCACTAAGACCCATTGTTCCCTCATGTCATTTGCTCCATTACCATCTATTAGGTCATAGATACACTGTCCATTCATTTACAAGTAAAAACATGGTGAGAGCCATACATAGTTGTTGTCATAAACATATACATAACCAACATAGTAACAATAGAAATACCATAAATACGTTAACCATAGAATCCACATATAAACCAGTACATTTACACGTGAAAACCAAGGGAATGAATTTCTTATTAATGAATGTAGAAACCAACTGGGGATGGGACTACCATGTTCCACCCGACCGTATATTGGCTGAGCCATATCTCTCTTTAGCCAATCACCCCCATGCCATGTTCCAAGCATGAATGTGGGACTCATAACCAACCAAAAATAACCAAACAAGGATGGGTGTTACTGGAGTTCTCCACATACATCATGAGGAATTTGACTGCCTCCTAGTCTCTCAAGCTTTACCATAATCCATAGACTGATCTAAGGATCACTAGGCCCTACACCAAGACCCACTTTCCAAGATTTATCGTACATCACATCTCGAGAGTACTAGGCCCAACGAAGAGAAATCCACCTCTTGGCCTTACCATATATCCCGCCATTCATTAGCAATGATTCCTAGGCCCACTAAGGCACACAATCCTAGCTTTACCGCAACCCACAGTTTGGCTCAGGGGTTACTAGGCAAGTGGATTTACCATGATCCACGGTTTGGTTCAGGGACCACTAGGCCATGTGTTTGTCATTTTGATGATCCAACTTGCTCAACTTCGAATCCATCTAGAAATCCTGCTCAACCAAAGTATGAGAACCCATCTCATCAAGGCTATCAGGAAATGGTAAGGGTAGGAGTAAAGACCACTATCACTCTTGGAAAAACACATGCCATGACAGAAAGCAACCACATGAAACACCATGAATGAAAAATATAGCAAGGATGTCACACATGCAAATCAATACCTGGAAAGAATCCTACTGTAGTTTCTTGATCCATGCTTACTCTTTCTCTCTTTTCCTTTCTTGATCCAATGCCAAAGTGCTCAAGGAAAACTCTAAGTGTCCAAGAGTGAGTGAGAGAAAGAGAGAGAGAATAATGAGAGAGTTCCAAAATTGAGCTAAAAAAAGGTTACCAACTGATCTTCAGAAGCCTTTTTAGGAATGAGGCCTCTATTTTCTTCAGTTTCCATTATTTTCCTTTATTTTCCTCCTTACATGCCACTTGTTGTTGAAAATGGCAACAATAAATGATAAAAATAGAAGTGCTAAAAATAGCACTGCTATAAATAGCAGTTCGGGCACTAGTGTTAGACATGGCAATAAGGAATGAAAAATGGAAGTGTTAAAAATAGCATTGCTATTTTTAGCAGTTTAGGATAGATTCCTATTTTAGTCAATCCCTGAACTAAAGTAGTGAAGTAAAATTCGAATTTGATCTTAGCAACTGTTTGCAAATTAATTAATTAATTCATATTGAGTTGATTAGTTAAGGAAAAATAAACATGAAGTCTATGTGAGAACATGTAATAGTTATTCCTTTGATTAAGGGATTTATCCATTAGTTAAAGGATAAGGATGAGTTGTAATTAGTTAGCTCAGTTAATTGAGTTAAGTCCAGTTAGATTAATTCTTACAGCTTGTAGAATTAATTGTGTGTTCAGTCAGTTAATGCTTGCATGCATGTAACTGCTGCATTTCAGATAACTAAATATTCTCTCATAAATAACTCATGCATGTAAGTTCAGAGAGATACCCAGTTGAGATCAGAGGAGGGACATTGTACTATCAGTTGGATGGGTTTTTCCTATAAATGAAACTCATCTATACAAAAGGATTCATCTCCTTCAGGATTGTGTAGTTACTACTGGGCCAAGTGAGCAGTGTGAGATGGGAATTCACACGTGGAAGCAGTGGACCCCAAGAAAAACTGTGCAAGGAAATAGGAGGCTTGGAGGGCATAGGAGAAGGTTTTTGAGAGGCCTTTGACTGTCTATGAGTAGCATAGGGATTATACTAAGAGTTGGTTGGCTTCCAAGCTAAGTCTTTGTGTAATTCTGTGACTATTTTCCACTTGTATGATAGTACAGAGGTGGGGTTTTAGGCTGAAGCTTTCCCCAGATTATATTTCTATGTTATGTGTGATTGCTTCTCATTCTCAGTTATAGTTGTTCCTGTTTGATACTACTCATACGTGACTAAGCTTCTGCAAAGTTTATGGTAGAAGTAGATCTAGTTTTATGCTTTAGTACATTGCAATATCAATTGATCTACAGGTGAAATTTCTACATGGTATCAGAGAAAAGGTGAATGTAGCAAAGAATTGTATATAAAGAAGGGAGAAGTACGGAGTTTAGTGTTCCTGATATAGTTATTGAGTTCTTATGACATCTCAGATTTCATCAATGGCGATCAACGGTTTGAGACTTGAGTATGCCCTTGATTGCAACTCAAATTATATAGCCTAGAAGGATCACATGGAAGCGGTATTAGAGGACAACAGGCTGAAGGACTTCATTGATCAAAAAGTCCCCAAGCCTGTAGCAACTAGTGCCCAAGAATTCACAGAATGGAGGAAATGTGTGGATAGAGCAAGGAGAATACTACTGGAGGGAGTTCGAGATCACATAGTCTGGAGCCTCCATGGGAAGGAGACTCCTTTTATTGATGTGGAAACCATTGAAAGTTCTATATTAGAATAACAACGATCAGAGGAAGTTGGTGCTAAAAGAAAAGCTTCAGAAAATAAAGTGTGAAAAGGGTGATACAATCTCTATGTATCTGACCAAGCTCACCACCTGCAGGGATTAGCTTGGAAGTGTAGGGGTCATGACAATCGATGATGACATGGTGAGTCTTGCTCTCCTCGATCTTCTTAAGAGCTGGCATAGCTACCAAGACTCAATTAATGGAAGAGAGAAACTGCAAAATTGGGAACGACTTTGGTCAGATCTGATGCAGGAGGAGATAAGGAGAAGAACCAGAGATGGTTCTTCATCCACAAAGGATGAAGAAAACTGTTCCTTAGTGAGTAATGCAAAGAAAGGGAAGGAGAAGGATTCTCATTCCAATTTGAGTTCTTCCCATGGTGGGAAGAAGTTTGAAAAATCGAAGTGTGATGCTTTCGCTGTCATGAGGTTGGCCATTTTGCTACAAATTTTCCACTGAAGAAATCCAAGAAGGGATCCTTGGAAGGATCAGAAGGTGAGGCACTTGCCTGACAGTTCGAGTTGGATTTCACTCTCATCGCATGCATGGTCTCATCCATGGTGGGATGTGGTTGGTTTCTAGACAGTGGAGCTTCATTCCACATGAGTGACGATAAGAGTTTGTTCAGTAACTTGGAGGAGAAGGATCTCAAGACACTCATAGAGATGGGTAATGATGAAAAGTATAATGTCTCAAGTATAGGCACAATTGTTTTTCAAAGGGAGCATGGAGCTCACATTACCTTGACAGATGTCAAGTATGTACTAGGACTGAAGAAAAGCTTGGTATCGATCATGATGCTAAAAGATAGAGGCTATGATGTAGTCTTCAGTAAGGGAAAGGTTTTCCTTAGACACATCATCACTAGACAGGTGAAGTAGATCAGTTCATGAGTCAAGAACCAATATGCTCTTGTGGTTCAAGATGCATGCGAAGCCTTGACGAGCAAGGAAACTATTGGGTACTTGGTGGTTGAGAGGGAGCACACACTACCTCTCAACATGCAATTCCAGAAGAAGTCTCAGACAATTGTGGAGGAGCCACAGTTGGTGAAGTAGCATCACGAGGTTGTGGAGCAGCCACAACTAGAGAAGCTGAGAGGAGATTGAGTGGAGACATCCATTCATCTAGAGACCTCTAGTAGGGGGGAATTTCGAGCCAAGTGGGTAGAGGGATTGCATGCAGCCATACCTCCAGGTGAGAGGTGGGGCAATGTGGTGTGATCATCCCAAGAAGGCTAGAATAGGGGCAGGATTCTTGAGGTACCCAACCTCTTTGATTTGACTTTTCTATAGGAGCCCTGATGAGGAGTAGCAAGACTGGCTGATTGGGTAGATAGATGTGGATGGAGTGGCAGAGAGAGCTACAGTGCAGGATTCCCAAGACTGTGTAGAGCTAGCAAGTTGTAACAATGCGAGAGGCACAGAAGTGTTGCATCAGTGTAGGATGGAACAAAGAGGTGTTCAATGGTGCGAGATGCATGGAGTGTTGCAGTAGCTTAGAGGTTGAAGAGGGAGCACTTGTCAGTGACAGAGGGAGCTTCATCATCAGAGTATGTTTCTAGCCCAACAAAGAGGTCAGTTGGGAGTTTTTTTTTTGTTTCTAGAGTTTCTAGAGAAATAACACTAGGGAGAAGTGTTGCATGCAGAACATTCTAAACGTTTAGGATCGGGTTCAAGTTGAATACCTTTCTTGTTGAGAGGGAGTGTTGAAAATGGCAACAAGAAATGCTAAAATAGAAGTGTTAAAAATATCACTGCTATAAATAGTAGTTCGGGCACTAGTGTTAGACATGGAAACAAGGAATGAAAAATGGAAGTGCTAAAAATAGCATTGCTATTTTTAGTAGTTTGGGATAAATTCCTATTTTAGTTAGTCCCTGAACTAAAGTAGTGAAGTAAAATTCGAATTTGATCTTAGCGGCTATTTGTAAATTAATTAATTAATTCATCTTGGGTTAATTAGTTAAGGAAAAATAAACATAAAGTCTATGTTAGGACATGCAATGGTTATTCCTTTGATTAATGGATTTATCCATTAGTTAAAGGATAAGGATGAGTTGTAATTAGTAAGCTCAGTTAATTGATTTAAGTCCAGTTAGATTAATTCTTACAGCTTGTAGAATTAATTGTTTTTTCAGTTGGTTAATGCTTGCATGCATGTAACTATTGCACTTTAGATAATTGAATATTCTCTCATAAATAACTCATGCATGTGAGTTTAGAGAAATACGCAATTGAGATCAGATGAGGGACAGTGCACTATCAATTGGATGGATTTTTCCTATAAAGGAAACTCATCTATGCAAAAGGATTCATCTCCTTTAGGATTGTGCAGTTACTACTAGGCCAAGTTAGCAGTGTGATGTGGGAATTCACACATGTGGAAGCACTGTACCCCAAGAAAAATTGTGCAAGGAAACAAGAGGCTTGAAGGGCATAGGAGAAGGTTTGTGAGAAGCCTTTGACTGTCTATGGGTAGCAGAGGGATTATAGTGAGATCTGGTTGGCTTCCAACCTAAGGCTTTGTGTAATTCTATGACTATTTTCCACTTGTATGATAATACAAAGGTGGGGTTTTAGGCTGAGGCATTCCCTGGATTATATTTCTATGTTATGCATTATTGCTACTCATTCTGAGTTATATCTGTTCTTGTTTGATACTACTCATATGTGATTAAGCTTCCGCAAAGTTTATGGTAGATGTAGATCTAGTTTTATGCTTTAGTACATTGCATATATCAGTTGATCTACAGATGAAATTTATACATGGTATCAGAGCAAAGGTGAATCAAGCTAAGAACTATATACATAGAAGGGAGAAGTACAAAGTTTAGTGTTAGTGATATAGATATTGAGTTCTTATCACATCTCAGATTTCATCAATGGCGGTTAATGGTTTGAGACTTGAGTATGCCCTTGATGGAAGCTCAAATTCTATAGCCTGGAAGGATCACATGGAAGCGGTATTAGAGGACAACAGGTTGAAGGACTTCATTTATCAAAAAGTCCCCAAGCTTGTAGCAACTAGTGCCCAAGAATTGGTAGAATGGAAGAAATGTGTGGCCAGTGCAAGGAGAAACCTATTGGAGGGAGTTCGAGATCACATAGTCTTGAACCTCCATGAGAAGGAGACTCCGTTTTTTATGTGGAAAACATTGAAAGTCCTATATCATAATAGCAATGATTAAAGGAAGATGGCATTGAAAGACAAGCTTCGGAAAATCAAGTGTCAAAAGAGCGAAACAATTTCTATGTATCTGACCAAGCTCACCACCTGCATGGATGAGCTTGGAAGTGTAGGGGTCACGACAGTTGATGATGAAATGGTGAGTCTTGCTCTCCTCGGTCTTCCTAAGAGCTGGCATAGCTACCAAGAGTTAGTTAATGGAAGAGAGAAACTACCAAATTGGGAATGAATTTGGTCGAATCTGATGTGGGAGGAGATAAGGAGAAGCACCAAAGATGGTTCTTCATCCATGAAGGATGAAGAAAATTGTGCCTTAGTGTGTAAGGCAAAGAAAGGGAAGTAGAAGGATTCTCATTCCAATTTGATTTCTTCTCATGGTGGGAAGAATTTTGACAAATCGAAAGTGCGATGCTTTCATTGTCATGAGGTGGGCCATTTTGCTACAAATTGTCCACTGAAGAAATCCAAGAAGGGATCCTTGGAAGGATTAGAAGGTGAGGCACTTGCCTCACAGTTTGAGTTGGATTTCAGCCTCTTCACATGCATGGCTTCATCCATGGTGGGATGTGGTTGGTTTCTTGACAGTGGAGCTTCATTCCACTTGAGCAATGATAAAAGTTTGTTTAGTACCTTGGAGGAGAAGGATCTCTAGACACTCATAGAGATGGGTAATGATGAAATGTATAGTGTCTCAACTATAGGCACAATTATTTTTCAGAGGGAGCATGGAGCTCGCATTACCTTGACAGATGTCAAGTATGTACCAGGACTGAAGAAAAACTTGGTAACGATTGCACTGCTAGAAGATAGAGGCTATGATGTAGTCTTCAGTAAGGGAAATGTTTTCCTTAGACACATCATCATGAGACAGGTGAAGCAGAGCAGTTCAAGAGTTAAGAACTTGTATGATCTTGAGGTTCAAGATGCATGCAAAGCCTTGAGGAGAAATGAAATTGTTGGATACTTGGTGTTTGAGAGGAAGCATAAACTACCTCTCAACATGTAGCGCCAGAAGAAGTCTTAGACAATTGTGGAGGAGCCAGAGTTGGTGAAACAACTTTAGGAGGTTGTGGAGTAGCCACAACTAGAGAAGCTGAGAGGAGATCAAGTGGAGACATCCACTCATACAGAGACCTCTAGTAGGGGGAAATTTCAAGCCAAGTGGGTAGAGGGATCACATGGAGCCATACCTCCAGGTGGGAGGTGGGTCGATGTGGAGTGATCATCCCAGGAAGGCTGGAATAGGGGCAAGATCCTTGAGGTACCCAACTTATTTGATTTGTATTTTCTACAAGAGCCCTAATGAGGAGTACTAGGACTAATTGAATGGGTAGACAGATGCAAATGGAGCGGTAGAGAGAGCCACAGTGTAGGATTCCCAAGACTGTGTAGAGCTAGCAAGATGCAAAAATGTGAGAGGCACAGGAGTGTTGCACCAGTGCAGGATGACACAGAGAGGTGTGCAATGGTGTGAGATGCATGGAGTGTCATAGAAACTCAGAGATCAGAGAGGGAGCACTTGTCAACGGCAGGAGGAGCTTCAACATCAGAGTATGTTTCTAGCCCAACAGAGAGGTCAATTGGGAGTTTTTTATTGTTTCTAGAGTTGCTGGAGCAATAATACTTGGGAGAAGTGTTGCATGCAAAACATTGTAAAGGTTCAGTATCGGGTTCGAGTTGATTGTCTTTCTTGTTGAGAGGGAGTGTTGAAAATGGCAACAAGAAATGCTAAAAATAGAAGTGCTAAAAATAGCACTGTTATAAATAACAGTTTGGGCACTAGTGTTAGACATGGCAACAAGGAATGAAAAATGGAAGTGATAAAAATAACATTGCTATTTTTAGCAGTTCAGGATAGATTCCTAATTTAGTTAGTCCTTGAACTAAGGTAGTGAAGTAAAATTCAAATTTGATCTTAGCAGCTATTTGTAAATTAATTAATTAATTCATGTTGAGTTAATTAGTTAAGGAAAAATAAACATGAAGTCTATGTGAGGAGATGCAACAATTATTCCTTTGATTAAGGGATTTATCCATTAGTTAAAGGAGAAGGATGAGTTGTAATTAGTTAAATTAGTTAACTGAGTTAAGTCTAGTTAGATTAATTCTTACAGCTTGTAGAATTAATTGTGAGTTTTGTTAGTTAATGCTTGCATGCATGTAACTGATGCATTGTAGATAACTGAATATTCTCTCATAAATAACTCACGCATGTTAGTTCAAAGCAAGACCCAGTTGAGATCAGAGGAGGGATAGTGTACTATCAGTTGGATGGATTTTTCCTATAGAGGAAACTCATCTATGCAAAAGGATTCATCTCCTTCAAGATTGCACAGTTACTACTGGGCCAAGTGACAGTGTGAGGTGGGAATTCACACATGTGGAAGCACTGGACCCTAAGAAAAATTGTGCAAGTAAATAGGAGGCTTGGAGGGCATAGGAGAAGGTTTGTGAGAGGCCTTTCACTGCCTATGAGAAACAAAGGGATTATACTGAGAGATGGTTGGCTTCGAAGCTAAGGCTTTGTGTAATTCTATGACTCTTTTCCACTTCTATAATAATATAGAGGTGGGGTTTTAGGCCGAGGCTCTCCCCGGATTATATTTTTGTGCTATGTGTGATTGCTTCTGATTCTCACTTATATTTGTTCTTGTTTGATACTACTCATATGTGATTAAGCTTCTGCAAAGTTTATGGTAGAAGTAGATCTAGTTTTATGCTCTAATACATTACATATATAAATTGATCTACATGTGAAATCTCTACATGGTATCAGAGTAAAGGTGAATCAAGCGAAGAACTGTATACAAAGGAGGGAGAAGTATGAAGTTTAGTGTTCCTGATATAGACATCGAGTTCTTATCACATCTCAAATTTCATCAATGGTGGTCAACGGTTTGAGACTTGAGTATGCCCTTAATGGCAACTAAAATTATATAGCATGGAAGGATCACATAAAAGTGGTATTAGAGGAGAATAGGCCGAAGGACTTCATTTATCACAAAGTCCCCAAGCCTGCAGCAACTAGTGCCCAAGAATTGGCGGAATGGATGAAATGTGCTGCTAGAGCAAGGATAATCCTATTGGAGGGAGTATGAGATCACATAGTCTGGAGCCTCCATGGGAAGGAGATTCCATTTTCGATGTGGAAAACATTGAAAGTTCTATATTAGAACAACACCGATCATAGGAAGCTAGCGTTAAAGGACAAGGTTCAGAAAATCAAGTGTGAAAAGGGTGATACGATCTCTATGTATCTGACCAAGCTCACCACCTGTAGGGATGAGCTTGGAAGTGTAGGGGTTACGATAGCTGATGATGACATGGTGAGTCTTGCTCTCCTCTGTCTTCCTAAGAGCCGGCATAGCTACCAAGACTTGGTTAATGGGAGAGAGAAACTGCCAGATTGGGAACGAATTTGGTCAGATCTAATGTAGAAGGAGATAAGGAGAAGCACCAGAGATCATTCTTCATCCACGAAGGATGAAGAAAATGGTGCCTTAGTGAGTAAGGAAAATAAAGGGAAGGAGAAGGATTCTCATTCCAATTCAAGTTCTTCCCATGGTGGGAAGAAGTTTGACAAATCAAAAGTGCGATGCTTTTGTTGTCATGAGGTGGGTCATTTTGCTACAAATTGGCCACTGAATAAATCCAAGAAGGGATCCTTCGAAGGATCAAAAGGGGAGGCACTTGCCTCACAGTTCGAGTTGGATTTCACTCTCATCACATACATGGTTTCATCCATGGTGGGATATGGTTGGTTTCTTGATAGTGGAGCTTCATTCCACATGAGAGATGATAAGAGTTTATTCAGTACCTTGGAGGAGAAGGATCTCCAAACACTTATAGAGATGGGTAAGGATGAAAAGTATAGTGTCTCAAGTATAGGCACATTTGTTTTTTAGAGGGAGCATGGAGCATGCATTACCTTGACATGTCAAGTATTTACTAGGATGAAAGAAAACTTGGTATCGATTGTGATGCTAGAAGACAGAGGCTATGATGTAGTCTTCAGTAAGGGAAAGTTTTTCCTTAGACACATCATAACGAGGCAGGTGAAGCAGATCAGTTCACGAGTCAAGAACCTGTATGCTCTTGAGGTTCAAGATGCATGCAAAGCCTTGAGGAGCAAGGCAACTGTTGGATACTTGGTGGTTGAGAGGGAGTGTACACTACTTGTCAACATGTAGCACGAGAAGAAGTCTCAGACAATTGTGGAAGAGCCACAGTTGGTGAAGTAGCTTCAAGAGGTTGTGTAGCAGCCACAGCTAGAGAAGCTGAAAGGAGATCGAGTGGAGACATCCATTCATCCAGAGACCTCTAATTGGGGGGAATTTTGAGCCAAGTGGGAAGAGGGATCACATGCAGCCATACCTCCAGGTGGGAGGTGGGGTGATGTGGAATGATTGTCCCAAGAAGGCTGGAATAGGGGTAGGATCCTTGAGGTACCCAACCTCTTTGATTCGACTTTGCTACAAGAGCCCCAATGAGGATTATCATGACTGACTAATTGGGTAGATAGATGTGGATGGAGTGGAAGAGAGAGCTACAATGCGTGAGTCCCAGGACTGTGTAGAGCTAGCAAGTTGTAGCAATGCGAGAGGCACAATAGTGTTGAACCAGTGCAGGATGGCACAGAGAAGTGTGCAACAGTGCGAGATGCATCAAGTGTTACAACAACTCAGAGGTCAGAGAGGGAGCACTTGTTAATGGCAGAGGGAACTTCAGCATCAGAGTATGTTCTAGTCCAATAGAGAGGTCAGTTGGGAGTTTTATTTTGTTTCTAGAGTTGTTGAAGCAATAACACTTGGGAGAAGTGTTGCATGTAGAACATTCCAAAGGTTCAAGATTGGGTTCGAGTTGAATGCCTTTATTGTTGAGAGGAAGTGTTGAAAATGGCAACAAGAAATGCTACAAATAGAAGTGCTAAAAATAGCACTGCTATAAATAATAGTTTAGGCACCAGTGTCAGAAATGGCAACAAGGAATGAAAAATGGAAGTGCTAAAACTAGCATTGCTATTTTTAGCAATTCGGGATAGATTCATATTTTAGTTAGTCCCTAAACTAATGTAGTGAAGTAAAATTCAAATTTTATCTTAGCAGTTTTTGTAAATTAATTAATTAATTCATCTTGAGTTAATTAGTTAAGGAAAAATAAACATGAAGTCTATGTGAGGACATGCAACAATTATTCCTTTGATTAAGGGATTTATGCATTAGTTAAAGGATAAGGATGAGCTATAATTAATTAGCTCAATTAACTGAGTTAAGTCTAGTTAGATTAATTCTTATAGGTTGTAGAATTAATTTTGAGTTCAGTTAGTTAATTCTTGCATGCATGTTACTGCTGCACTTTAGATAACTGAATATTCTCTCATAAATAACTCATGCATGTCAGTTTAGAGAAAGACGTAGTTGAGATCAGAGGAGGGACAATGTATTATCAGTTGGATGGATTTTTCCTATAAAGGAAACTCATCTATGCAAAAGGAAATAGGAAACTATTGTGCAGTTACTATTGGGACAACTGAGTAGTGTGAGGTGGGAATTCACACTTGTGGAAGCATTGGACCCCATGAAAAAATGTGCAAGGAAATAGGAAACTTGGAGGGCAGAGGAGAAATTTTGTGAGAGGCCTTTGACTATCTATGAGCAGTAGAGGGATTATTCTGAGAGCTGGTTGGCTTCCAAGCTAAGGCTTTGTGTAAATCTGTGACTATTTTCCACTTGTATGATAATACATAGGTGGTGTTTTAGGTTGAGGCTTTCCCTAGATTATATTTCTGTGTTATGTGTGATTACTTCTCATTCTCAGTTATATCTATTCTAGTTTGGTACTGCTCATATGTGATTAAGCTTCCGCAAAGTTTATGGTAGAAATAGATCTAATTTTATTCTTTAGTACATTGCATATATCAGTTAATCTACAGGTGAAATTTCTAAACCCATGACCTTTCACCTACCTTTTCTGCTAATTTCCGTTATTTTCATAAATAAATGTGCCAAAAATGCCATTTTTCCTTTCCAAAGCCTTAGCCATTTCCTTTTCAAATTTACTTAGCCATAATAAACCAAATGAAAACCCCCTAGGATGTATTTCCCAACATTCATCTTGGAATAAGTGTCCTATCAACTGTGGTTATGATTTTTGCCTTTATTAACTTTTATTACATGGAATTTTCACTAGGGTTGTTACAATGTCTCAAATGTAGTAACATATGCCTGGCATGCTTAGGCTCTAATTTTTATGACTAATCCACAATGGATCAGTATTTTTTTTCATCCATCTCGATGCTTTTAGAGTGGAAAGTCTAAAGGAATTAGCTCTCAGGACGATTTTTACTAGCAAGAATTAGTTTGGAAAATTTGGGTCTGAAACCTTTCGAGAGTGTTTTGAGGCATCATGCCATTTTTTGGGGATAAAAATTATGATTCATTGCAACACCTTATATTCATATTCAACACATAGATACCTTTCCAATGGAATAAGATTCACGTCAATCAAATTTTGTATGAGAAAGTTATGCGACCTAGAAGTTTACCTTCTTGTTTTCACCACCATAATTCGAGAGGATGTCATTTCCGCCCCCATTATTCATGAAAAAGGAGTTATTCAATTGATTGTTATTTAGAACATTCGAGAATAGTGTATATTGTAACTTTGGTTAGGAGTTGAGGTAGTAAATCCTAACCAATAATAGGATATCAGGATATGTTATAACTAAGCCACTAGGAGGAAATGGGGTTTCCTTTTTTCAAGTGCATTTGTTCCATAGTTGAGAAAAAATAGCCAAAAGGGATAAGAGGTAGAGTAAACATTGAGGAATTTTGCATTGTAGTAGCCATCCTCCCCTAGCTCCACCCCAGTGGGCAGGCTACTGGGGTGGCGCAGGGGAAAGCTACAGTAGCCTCCCCTCGCTCCACCCCAGCAGGGAGGCTGTGGTAGTGCCCCCGCACCACCCTAATGGCTAGCCCACTCGCCCTGCCTGGCCTGCCACTCTGTGTGCGGGCGGGCCACTGGGGTGGCACGCGGGGGGCTTCCACAACCTCCCTCTGCGCCACCCCAGCGGCCAGCCACCCCGCGGGCGGGTGGGCTAGTGCGGGGTGGGGCAGGCGGCTGCGGCGTTCCCCCTTGTGTGGGGTGGCAAGGCGATTATGAGAATTGCCCCGCCACCCCGTGAGTGGGTGGGCTGCTGGAGTTGTGCGGGAGGGGTTGGGCGCAGGGCAGTGGTTGGGCCGCTATGGTGGGCTAAGGGGCTGGACCCAATGGCTGGCTCGGTTGGCTGACCGATTTTCAAGGTGCGGCGGTAGGGCGATGTATTTTTTTTTCGAAATTGTTATGGTTTATAAAAATAATTATTTTTTATCATTTTCGTTGTTAATTTAAGTTAATATGTTTTCGTCATTTACTGATTTATGTGTTCCTTTTTTAGGAAAATGGAATCAAAGAAGATTTCTGTGAATCTTTCTAGACCAAAGACTCTTAAGGGTAGATCTTCAAAAAACATTGGTGAACGAACTCCACTTGAGCTAATGGCTATGAATATTTCAAGTGCCTCAAATGATAAGAAGATGATTTCATACTGGAAGAAATCAAAAGAAGTGAAACTTCCATTAAGAATCTAGTATGTGAAAGAAAGAGAAAGCCAAAATGTGAATATATATCTATATATTGATATACTGAATGATAATAGAATTTATGACGTGATGTGAAGAGTCATAGACATGTGTTCGGTACCAGACAGTAAAGTTGTTTACATACTTACAAAACCGCCCAAGTCACATGAAAGGATTAAATACGAGTTATCATATTCATTATATGACACAAGAGAGGTATCTACAAAGTTTTGTAAACAAATCGTAAATGAGATGAAACAAAATATCATAAGTATTGTTATTTATATTTGTGTTGTGCATTCTTGTAACTATCTCAATATATTTTTTTAACTTTGTTTTTATTGACATATGATATTTTATTTGGCAGAATTTTTTTGGAAGTTGTTCAATTAGGTTGGAAGGCATTCATTTCATAGAGCATGATATTATGAAAGTTGTCAGCGGTTTCTACTCAGTGTCAGAAGAAGATATGGCAAACAAGCAAAATGTAGTAATTGATGATGCTGCAAAACTACATCCAAGGGATCAGAAAGAAATGCCTCTAGTGGATAAATCTAGCAAGGGTAGACGAGTTACTTTTGAAGATGATGAAGTTGAAACTAACAGTGAAGAATATGTTTTCATTACTAAATATGACATTGAATCTGAGAAGAGCTGTAAAATACTAAAAGTAACAATGCCTGAGAATAAAGTTGAAGATTTTGAAGTAGTCATTATCAACAGTCAAGAACCTAGTGAAACATTAAAAGAAAGCAGAGAAATCATTACACCAGGAGTTGATTTAGAGGATGACATTATCAAAACAAAACAAAATGTCATTCGACATAATTTGACAAAGAGAAACTTAATTGAGGGTGGTCACATTTTAGCTTAATGTCAGATAAATCTATAAGGAAAGTGAAAGACAATGTCAATATCAAGTCAGAAAGCCACATCATTTGCATGTTCACAACTTAAAGACATTGATGAGGTACAATCCATATGCTCATGTGATTAGTTATGTGCTTCTTGTTGATCCAGTTCAAGTTCCCAACAAAGAAGCATTTGATAAGTCAGAATGTTTTGAATACAATTATTATGTTCTTGGGGGGAACCATTTTGTAGAAGCTCAAAGACAATTGATGGAGGAATATCCCAATAATCCACATTTTGAAATAATGAAATGTATCATTTATGTTGGTTTATCAGATATAGAAGCAAAGTTAGTGGCATGGGATTATAATTAAGATAATGAATATATGATGTCTATAACTTTCATCCAAAGGGTTAGATTTATTCATAGTGAATTTGAAGAAAAATGTGGTGGGGATAGGACAAATGTTACAAATGCGACTATGAAGACATTGCTAAACTAAAGCTAGAAGGGATTATGTCCTAGTTATTGTAGATATTCCCCATGGTTTCAATATTCCAATCATTGACTATGATAGTGATCCTTATACTTGTCAAGCTCTTAGTAAAGTGGTTGCGGGATTTCTAGAAGTCACGTCATCATCATTATGGAGATTTGTGACATTTCATTCAGACACACAATTAGAAATGTTATTGTCAAGCTTCAAGGGGAAAACAAATTCAAGGATGCAACTTACATGGTAAGACATTTAAAATGTATATTTGATTAATGTTGAAAAATTCATTTATGTACAAGTTAATTGAACTTTTCATGTTACAAGAAAAATTCAAATCTTCTTAACCGTGAATATTAACTATTTATAAATGATTGTGAGTTCATCCATATTGATAGTTTTGCAAAAGATGATAGCTATATGTCTATGAGTTTTAATCGGGTAGATGGAAAAAGTCATAGCCAAATACTGACTTATGATGCTGTTGTGAGAAAACTAACATATGAAGACAAAAAAGCAAAAGGAGTTATAGTTAAATACCAACTTATGATGTTTTTGTGAGAAAACTAACATATGAAGACAAAGAAGCAAAATGAGTGATAGTTAACATTTATCAAAAACCACAGTTATCGATTAACTATCTTATAGACATGTGTTCAAATGAAGGAGATTGGGTTCTGGATTTATTTTCTAGCTCAAGTAAGTTTTATTATATGGAATTGAATTTCAATATGTTATTTCTTAATTAATATGTCATTGTACTAATTTACTTCATTATTTCTTTTGTGCCTGATAATTAGGTACAACACTAGCATGTTGCCTTCGAAAAGGAAGAAATTGCATTGCAATTGAAAAAGATCCAATACAGTGCAATTTTATTCAACAAAGAATTAATGCTCTTCAATTTATTCTAGATGTAATGCAAGAAATTGGGTTGAAGAAATGGGAATTTTGTGAATCACGTGTGGCAAAAAAGGTAAAGGAACCCCAACCACCATTACACGGAATGATTGGAAAGGCATACATTGGGAGATTTGTAGACATCAAAGATCCATTAGAAGAGGAAAATGAGCAAAATGAAGTAGAAAATATTGTCAAAGAAGACAATGATGAAACTCTAGAGGACGAAGAGTTTGGATTATGTGACATTGTTGATTAAATTTAAGTTATGCTTGGAGATCAAGCTCATTTTTTGTAGCTATTAATTAGTTATACTTGTAATGTTTTGACTTTGGCATTGAATATACACTCAATTAAGGTTGTTATGTGTTAATATTTGTATTATGTGATTTTCGCATTAATTTTTAAGTTAATCATTTTTCTTGAAAAAAAGGTGATTATTATTTTTTTTTGACATGAAATTCATTAAAAAAACTATTATTTAACCATTTTTAGTTAAAAATTTCCTATAAAAATTGTGATTTTGACATGTCATTTCTACCAAAAAATTATCAAAATGTGTAGTTTTTTAGTTATATTTATGTTAAAAATGGTTGTTTTTATGTCAATTGTTAAAAAATATTGTTTTTT
This sequence comes from Pinus taeda, assembly GCA_000404065.3. Classification (NCBI taxonomy): domain Eukaryota; kingdom Viridiplantae; phylum Streptophyta; class Pinopsida; order Pinales; family Pinaceae; genus Pinus; species Pinus taeda. Next base: position 7,337 of record APFE031384235.1, on the reverse strand, counting down.
AGAGACATTTATGTCATGTGGATTGAAAAATTAACTAACAATGTATTCATATGTAGAATATCAAAAATTCAAAATATCAACCTTCTTCTTTAAATATGCAAAACAATAAAAACCTCACTGCAAAGAAAAATTTCAAAAAACAAGAATATGAAGGAGATCACCTCAAAATTATTAAATTTACAAAAATTATTTACATTCATACATTAGAAAATTAAAAGTAAAAATAAAAAATAAAAAAAAATCCTTTTAAAAAAAGGGCATGGTGTAGAATTACCAATTTTTAAAATTAGCATCAAAATCACTACCATTCTAAAACGCAATGTACATAAAAAAACTATAGTGCCAAAAACTATGCTCTAAAAAAACATGTGTGTTTTGCATCACCCCTTCTCAAAATCGGGTCACTTTTTTGCTCTCTACAAAATGGGTAACAGTATCAGTTCCCATTTCAAAGTTTACATTGTTAATTTTCTTCTGGGCACTCTTAGGAGCTGAAATGTTTTCGACGATGAGGGGAGTTCCCACTTATATTGTGATAAAAATTTTAGACATTTATTCAAGATATGACTAGTGGAAGTCGAGATTTCTGGATAATTCTACAATTATGCACCGAATAACTTTTCATCTATGAAATATCAGAAGTTGAAACTTAAACCATAGTGAGGGAAAATACCACTGATCATATGGCTCAGTTTCCATCACTTGTACTACTACATTTTAGGATATATGAATTGAATCATTCGCTATACTAGTTTGCATGCAAAGTGTTTGATGAAATGCTTAAATGGTTCAATGATTAATTGCATACAAATTGTTTGATCAAATGCCCCAATGAGTGTGTTGTTTATGGTTGGGGATAGTATTGATGTGTAATAGTATTGTTGTAGTTGATATATGCTTACTTGTATGCAAATAGTTTTCTATATTAGTTTGCATGTAAAGTGTTTGAAGAAATGCTTACATGGAAATGTATAGTATAGTAGTTGTTTGAAGAAAATATAAAAGTTGTTGGAAATAATACTGAGAGGGGGGGTGAATCAGTATTATCAGATCAGATTAAGCTTTTTCTTTTTCATACACAGATTCATATACGCAACTTTGGTTAAGGATATCCGCGTATATACGCGACTGTGATAAAGGCAACCAGCGTGCATGCAGTAATATTATGTTCAGTTAACTTATCTTCAGTAAATGCATCAGAACATTACTAACCATATTAACAGTAATCAGGTGCAGTAAACAGAACAGATCATCACACATAAAGAGCACACATGAACACCATGATATAAGGTGGAAACCCAATGTGGGGGAAAACCACCTGCTGCAATTTGTTTCTATCTTCCTTTAATAAGAAACTTCTTTTACAATGTACTGGTGCAGTCCTTTACCAGTACGCAGGCTTATACATGTAGAAGGCTACAACCTTCTTAGCTCTTGTACTAGCCGTTCCATTTACTAGTACGTAGGCGTTGGCCTACTGAAGGCTCCAACCTTCACTCATTTTCCAGCTGCTCCTGGAAGGGAGCTACAACCCCCTGGCTCTTTTACTGGCCAATATGTTTACCAGTACGTAGGTGCCGACCTACAATCATCCAGGGACCACGTTTCATAAATTTTCAGACTGGATCCATAAAACAATCACCGTTGCAATACAACCTGCATCATCAATCTATGAATCACCCAATACTGAAACACAGTCACAAACTACATAACTCTGCAACAACCAGATCCAATAGCAACTTCAAATATCAAACTTCATAATATATACACTACTTGGATGAACCCAACCTACGTGTATACGCGCTTTTACCAAAGACAACCCGCGTACATATCTACAAATTCTACCTCATAACTTTGCAGCTATTTCAGACATCAGAACATACCGAGATCATAACATTCATACATGCGTCAATAGATCTAGTCTATCCATACTCAAACCATATAAAGATAATCATTCCAAGCCTTCAGATCCCAATCCATCATTCATCATCCTTCACATGAGTGCCTCCTTGGTTCAGATCAAGCAAGGCATCACCAACCCATAACTAGCATCTAAATCTCACACTTTATCAGATGTTCATCACTTGCTCACTCTTGCACCCCCTTCTTGGCCTAATGATCTTCTCCTTATATAGGTTTAGGCTTCTCTCAATACCATGGTCCAAAACCATGTAGAATCAATACCTTGGACCCAATACCTGGGGTCGTTACTTCGGACCAAATACCATGGACCAATACCAAAATACCATGAACAAAATACCACGGACCAAAACTTAGTTTTCTGACATGTACGCGCCTTTCCTTCTGTGAATCTGCGTGTGTACGTATACACGCCTTTTGCTCTAATTACCTGCGTATATACGCACGTTCATCACGGTCAACCTGTGTATATCTCTCTCTTCACCTGCTGCACTATGATCTATCCTCTAAGTGAGTTTCCATCACCTGTATCATACATCAGAGTGAGTTGCCATCAAGGACAACACTTGAATCATAATGCCAACAATCTCCCCCTTGGGGCTTGATGGCAACCACTATACCAAGTCACTCTCCCCCTTTGACATCAAGGGCAAAGGGCGGACCAAGATATTTTCTTCTTTGATAAACATTCTACTATCCATACTCCCCCTGAGTACATGCTGAAGTCTCTGATTGAGCTCCCCCTTTGTATATGCCAAGGTGTACCAATCTGTCCATGCTCCCCCTGACTGTAGGCAAGATCTGCAAAAAGATGTTCTACAAGAAGAACATGACTCTATTATGAATGA
>APFE031384228.1:0-11044 GCA_000404065.3 Pinus taeda | reverse complement strand
AAAGCCAATGGAAAGAAAAGGCAGATAAGGGTCTGCAAGTCCAAAGTGCAACCCTCCAAGAAGAAACAAAAAATGCTAGGCAAGTAGATGGGTAGGTAGATGGGGTTGCAGAAGTGGTGTTCCTTTCAAACTAAATTTTTCTGGTCAATACAAGGAAAGCAACACAATGGAGCATGTTTAACTTCCCTTTTTTCCTTATTTGTCACTCATTACTAACATCCCTTCACTAGTCATGGTTATGAAAGAATTCAAGGTTTCATGTTGGTCCTTGTTTCCTTAAGAGCCACATTCTTGTGCAAAATTCTTTTCATTTTGATCTACTCCCTAAACTAAGTTGTTTTCAAATAAACTTAGTGATATCACTCCTCATTCACCTTATCCCTCCATATTAACCTTTAAATTCTATTATCTAACTCCCTATGTCACCCTTCCCCTACTATTATAACACCATGGTGTATAAACCCCAAACATTCTATAAATATCCCCCTTTGGCATTATAGCCATATGTTTACTACTAGGGAATCAAATTGACATCTGGTCAGTTTCAGAACCCAAGCCTAACCTCTTTTCCTCCTTCAGAACTCATCTACCTATTCAACCCTTCATTTTGCCTAAAAAACCCTGGAAAAACCCATCTGCACCCTTTAAACCCGCTGAAAAGGCAAAAAATACCTTGAAAACCCACTTTTCCGCTTTATCCTAAGTTCGGGATTTATGCGCGTTTTATACAAAAATACATTGAAAACCATTGTTTTTGCATTAATCCAAAGTTTGAGGTGTGTGTGCTTTTGCAAAGAAATTTCATGAGAAAACCCATTTTTCCTAAAGTTTCTATGATTAGCGCGCCTTTATAAAAATACCTTAGAAAGCCATGCAATTCGCGAATAATTCTAAGGGTCCCGCCGGGCACAAACCCCGTGAAAAATAATTGTTTATTGCCCGCCCGACGCCATATCATCCGCATAGTTCATCGCCCCGTCGACCGTCCGATCGGGCGCTTTTCATCCGATGGTTGACGTGGATATCGAACCGGCCCCGACATCCGAAAGTTATCATCCGATATCTGTCAGAGGCTGACGTCAGGCCTCGGCCACGCGTCGCCCCCAAATCGTATCAGAGCCCCCTCTGACAGATTCCCTTCCGTATCAAAAGTGGTGCGATATGATACCGCCGTGGTTTCCGGTTTCCCGCCAATCTGCCTGCGAGCATCAGCGCTGCGTCACTGCCTGCATCATCGCCACGTCCGCGCCCCCATCCGCCATTGCTCCACTTGTCCGCCACCTCACCACCCCCGTGGACCACTCATAAGCCGCCACGTCACCTGATGACATGATGCTGACGTCATCCGACCCTGACCCACCCAATGACGTCATGCTGACGTCATCTGAAAAAGGCGCGAATGTCCCAAAAATCCATATTTTTGCCAATTTTTCGCATTTTTTGCACTTTTTTCAAAAACTGTTGTTGCACCCTCTGCATGCATTTTACATCCAAAATTGCACCAACCTGCTCAAATTGACCTGGAGACCTTCGGCGCGCCTAGCCACCTGCATTCATGACCCGGGCCGTCGAGTTTACCAGGTATTTATCCGTGCAAATCTTCTCTGAGCCTGGTTTTGTCTGCAATAGCTAAGAACTCACTTAAGACACTAAAAAACGCATAATTCACCGGCAAAATTCCCTGCACCCAGTTCCTATTGAAAATTGAACGGTCAAAATTCACTAGCTGAGCCTATTTAAAGAAAACCTTCATTGAAACCCGCATTCTGTTCGCGCAATGGTGAACAGGAAACCAAGAACTTTCACCTAATTATTGATAAAGGTCTGTTAAAGACAAGTATTCACCTTCTCAAGTGACTATGTGCAGTATTTCAATTGGTGCAAGTTTACCCTATCGTCCTCTGTTTCTCAATTCACCTCTTTGTCCAAGCAATACTTTTTTTGTTACTCAGCGCAAGGAACACTAATTTACACACAAAACAGAGTTCCTAAGTAACCATGGAAACTCCAATAGCACCTGTGGCCCTCAATGTTGCCCCTTTGAATGCCCCTTAGAGAGAATTGGAGTGGCAGGATTTAGCAGACTTAGATTATCAAATCTCAGAAGACTCCCTAACACACAGCAAGTTCCACCTCCACCTACTTAATGAATTAAAGGCCAAGCATGTAGATGGAACAGATATATTGGGAATTTGGGACTCCTTCCTCCCCATCTTCAAGCTTCCTCAGGTCAACCAATTCCCTCACCTAATTCACTTGTGTGCTGTATGTTATGATCCCACTCAGAGAGTTGTGCTTGACCCTTCAGGCTCAGTTGTATTCTACATCACCCCTGAGGCCATCAGAGAAATGCTGCAGTTTAAGACTGAGAAGAAATTGGTTCCTCTGTCTTTGTTGGATCTGATAAACCAAGGAGCTAGAACGTTGACAGATGCTCAGATCACAAAGCTGAACCAACTATTTATTAACTCTGATACTGTGCAATATCATTCCATTTTTGGTGGTTACCTCAACCAATTGGGCGTGGACCTTGCAGATATGATCAGTTCCATCCTCAGTTATAAATCAGTTGAGTATATTGATGAAATTGTATTGGTGATGATGCTTATGTTTTCCCCTGGCAAAACTCCAATCTGCTATGACTATGCCACCTACATATCAGACAAGATGCATGAGCAGCTTATGAACCTATCAAGAGAGAAGGTGTTCAGATACACCTCCTACATCTAACACTTAATTTTATACTATCAGCATGAGAAATTCTCCTTCATTGTCAAAAGAGTGGATGCACAAGGTTTTGAACAAAAGGGAGGAAGGCTGGAAAGAAGCTGACAGAAAGCTAGAATGCCTTGGCCTAAAGACCAGTTTCCTCTGGAAACCTTATGACCCCAATCACTCCATATCATTAAAAAGGGTCAAATATAGGCTCTCTAGTTATGACCATGTAAGGTTGCCTCACATTGAACAATATGTAAATCAATCAAAATGGAAAAGAGGCACACTAGAGGAACCTATTACACAAGAAGAACTAAATGAGAGAGCAAGAAGAAATCTTCTTAAAATGGCTGACTTGGAACTTCCTGCACAGATATTCTCTCTGTTAAAGCCTCAAGTAGGAGCAGCTGCCTCATCCTCCACAACACATCAGGAGGCAGTCAAAACTACAAATCAAGCTCCCAGCAAAGGGAAGGAAAAAGAGATGGAGCAACAGGTACAACAAGCACAGGTTCAAAAACAACAACAGGGACATCAGCTGGAAAAGGAGCAGCCAGGGAAAAAAGAACAAATAGCAGAGGCCCCAATGGTCACAGAGCAGCAGCCAACACAAATGGCGCCTCCTAGGCAAGAATCAAGAATTGATTCTTCAGTCCTCCAAACCCCACAAAGAGAGGACATAAGCAGGAAAAGGGACAGAGAGACTCCCCTTACTAAATCAACAACTCAAGGGGAGAAGAGTCAAAGGCTGAACCCTTTGTCAAAAGAAGAACTGCCAATAGGGAAAACTTCGGGTGTAGGCCTGCCTAGCATGGAGGCCTCAGCAAGTTCCTTCCAGTAGAAACAAGAGAGCGCAGCAGAAGGAGAAGTTACCTCCTCAAGCCAACAGAGGGAAGGTGAAAAGAGCATCAAGCAACAGTTCAAGGATATCAAAAAGAGAAATGAACCCATAAGGCTGCAATTGTATAATCACTTATTGAAAATGGCTTCCACTAACCAGCAAAGACTCATGTTTTCCTATGATGCACATGAGGGTAAAATGATAATGAGCCATTTCACACCTGCCATGCAGCAACCACAGTCAGCTGTCGATTATATCAGGACCAACCTTGAGGTCCTGGCCAAGGACATCCACCCGATGGATCAGATTGAATTACACAAACAAACGGGTGAGATGGTGTATGCCTCCTTGGTAGACAAGACGTTGGTGAACTATAGTCTACAAAATAGCCTAAATAATACCATTGCACAACTTGAGTTGGAAAGGGCATCCTCTCAAGCAAAGGACAACAGGATCAAAGCTTTAGAGGACATCATAATAGAGCTTGGGCATGATCCTAAGGATATCAAAGCAGTGCAGGAGCTGTTGAAGCTAAGGGATGTTGATATGGCAGCGCTAAGGAAAATGATAAAAATCCCTGCAACTCTTCATCCTCAAACAGAAGAAATTTCCCAGCTTAGACAAGACAAGGATGCAGCAGCTATGCTGGTAACATTATACAAAGAGCTCATCCAGACACAAGAGAAGCTAGTGGAATTAGAGGCTACCCTTTAGGCAGCATTGCAGCAAAAGGAGGCAGGACGAACTTCAAAACCTCCTCCAGAAACAATTAATCTGGAGGAAGCTCCTCAAATCACTGCCCCTCCCAGTCAGCAGACACAACAAGCAGCACCCTCCACCTCAGCACCAACATCAGAGCAGGCTGAAAGCCTTGACATGCAGAAGCTGAGAAATGAGATTCAAGCCTTGGAGGCCCAAATGTCAGAGTTGAATCAGGCCAAAGAAACTCTGGCTAAGATCAATGAGAAATATGATAAATCCAAGCAAAATGTGGTTGAGAGAGAAAGAGAGGTAAAGGCTCTCAAAAAGAGAATAAATGAGCTATAAAAGGAGCTCACACTGGACAAGTTGGTAGCTGAGCTCAAGAGAATCCTATGGGCCAATATTGGCCAGTCCATCACAGACCAGTGGGAATACATTGAGGCCATTCATGAAAAAATGGGCTCATTGGAAAAGCACACAGGGAAATCCAAAGGGCAAGGGCATCTCTAGGCAGCATGCCTGAGGTTGCCACTAGAATGATAAATGTGGTTAACTACATGACAAGCTCCCAGCTGGTCAAAATGGGAATTTCCAACAGGACTGAGACCATTTCAATGGTCAAAAGGGTCCTAACACTAAGAAACATGGTACAGACCTTAGAAAGGAGAAGCCAGGATATGCAGGCAGATATCAATAAATTCCAGGACAAGTTCATAGCATTACAAAACAGAGGCCTTCCTAGCTTGATGGAGCCCTCAGGAAGGCTACTTTCACATGAAAAATATGCCAAGAGGGTCAACACTTTTGCTGCTAATCAGATTTCAGAAACAGCCAGCACATCAGCAGAAACAAGGCCAGCATCAGCACAAACCCTTTTCAACAGGGTGGAGAGCTTGTTCTTCATTATGAATGAAATTACTCACTTGTTTGATGAGCCTCCCAATTTCTAGAAGTATACATAGGAAGATGAGACCATGCGGGCAATTTTGAGGCATCAATTGCCAACACAGGAAGTCTGGAATAGTTTAATGCAATTACCATTAAACCAAAGCCAGTAATTATGTTTTTTCTTTTTGAAATATTTAAATCGTCATGCACAGGAAAATATGGATATATCATCATGTATGCTGTAAGAGGCTAAGCCAACTTAGCACAAACTATTCGGTCACCATAGAAGCACTGGCAGTCACAGGTGACAGGGCCAAAAAGCTAGAGGAGGACAGAGCTACACAAACACGTCACTCAGTAGTTATAACAAAGCCTTCAACCGACTCAGTGAGCTCCAAAGGTCGAAATCTTCTGACAGGAGTAAAGAGCATTTATGTTGTATTAAAGGCTATAATAACTTCTTATCTACTATTCCTGTACGAGTTAATGAAGATATTTTATTTCTCAGATGACTCAATACCTGAGATATTTTGTATGAGATACTTCTATATAATCACCCTCGCATCAGTTAGCAGGGGTTGGACATTGGATGTCAGATATTATTCATATATATTCTATTGTTATTTTATTGTAACTCTTAGAGAAGTAATACAAAAGATGATGGAATTTCCAAAGCTCTGTGTTTCTTGATGCTTTGTGGTGTTTAGCTCAAAGTTGCAGGATTCCTGCGTATTTCATGGCACAATAAGTTTTTCTTATAACCCTTTGTTATGTGTTTTGTTATCTTTCATATCTCTTTCATGTTTCCTGTGTCTTACAATTAATAGCAAGGAAAAAGAATAGTTCTAGGATTTAATCACAGATTACCGTAAACTTAATCTAAGCTATTCTGAATGTTTTCTTCAGTTATAGTAATAAAGGTGTAATTCTCAACTGCTACCCTTTCACACTATATCTTTCACAGTGATTATTGTTTCAGGAATTCAAGTTTGCTCCTGAGGAATATATCTCTTTCTCACACCCCAGCTTAGTGGAAAATTCTTAATTGCTTTTCACTGGTTCTTTACATTACACCATCATAATTTCAATTTTGTTTCATGAAGTATCTAAATGGCCCTATAACTCTAGCTGCTCAAACTTAAGATTTCAAGAAACCAATAGCCACAGACTCCATTGCCCAATAGACTAACGTTATCTGGAGAACTCCACTTTAAGTACAGAAAGACATCCTTCCAACCAAACATAAACCAAAACCTTTACTTCATAACTAGCCTAATATCTCCACAGAACAGAGACAAACCTTAAAGAGAGAGCCCTCTCTGATTACAGCTGGGCTAGAAGCTGTACTCCAAAGATTGGTTAGTGGTTACCCTAGCCGTATTCCCTTGGGAGTCATAGGGAACAACCTGGGTGATAACAGAAATGGCAACTCCACTGGGGAACTCCTCAGGATTTAGAAAATACTATATATCTCTTAAAGTTACACTTGAAACCTGAATTTCAGTCAAGAAGCCTTCAAAAATGTTTTGTCCAAACACTAACAGTTTTAGGGAAGAGTTGTTTCAGTCAAATTTCATACTAGCCTTAAGATACATATAACCATTTCAAAATCTTGTCCAGTCCTTTCAGATATAAAATATTCCTAAAAAACTCAAAAGACTAGCTCAGAAACTGGCTCCCAAGAAGAATCTTTGCTACACTAGGGCAAATCCTGACCCAAACCCACCTACTGTCTTTGAAAATCCTAACACAATCCCTAAATTTGTTAAGAAGCAGCAAGGGCCAGATAAGCTTGCTGACTTAAGTCCAGAGAAAGTTCACCCCAACCCCATTTCCACTCCAATCAAGGTCCTTTTTCGGTCCACCCCCAGTTCCCCTAGTTCACCATCCACATCTCAAAGCCCTCCTCCCACATCTTTATTCACTGCACATACTCCCTTGACCAAAACTCTAGGTTCTGCTACACCTGTTACCCCTGTTGTACCTATTATTCATTTTGTCCCAGTTGTCCTTGTCAATCCCCCAAACCTTGCGAATATGGCTATGAGGTATGCTCCTCTGCAATTACCTGCTAATCCTGCAACTCTACCTCAGGATTACCAAGCCAAAATCTCATATTTTGACTCCACTGGCCCTTACTCTGCTATTCAGCATGCCAAGAGAATGCAGGATCATTTTGAGAACTATGAGATAGATGATGAGAGTGTGAGGATGAGAATTTTTGTCCAAAGCTTAACAGGTGATGTCCGAACTTGGTTCAGGTCACTCCCTGCAAATACCATCACAACCCCTGATGAGCTTTATCAAGCCTTCACCACCAGCAGATGGGAGAAAAAGAAGGATCCCTTGCACATACTTGGTGAATATGACATGATTAAGAGAGGTCTTCAAGAGACAGTTCTGGAGTATTGTGCTAGGTTCAACAATGTATACAATGCAATACCCCAAAACTTAAGACCTCCTCCTGATTTGGCCTTATACAAATTCCCTGATGGATTTGACCCTGACATGGCTTATCAATTAAAAGAAAGAGCCCCTCAAACCCTTGAAGAAGCACAAAAAGTTGCTGTCACAGTCGAGGCTAACCTAATTGCTAAGAGGAACAGGGCAAGATTGGAAAAAAGAGTTGCCTTCAAAGAGGAACCCTTAACCTTTGACCAGAAATTGGATGCAATAATCTCTGGTATGAAGAGGTTGGGTGACAGAGTAGAATCTGTGGAGAGAAAGTCATCATGGGAAGCACCACAAAACAACCCTAATAGAAATCCAAACTTTAGGAGAAATCAAAACCCTAATGTGGGCAAGGCCAACTCTGATCCAGAGATAAGACCCCCGTTTCACGAAAACTATGCTGAAACATCCACTTCAGTTGAGCAAGTGGATGACACCCACATCCACCTAATGGGCCTTGATGATGAGCACCAAGTTTTCCTAAGTGAAAAATATCATGAAGATGATGACATTAAACAATTCCAAACCAAGTCAAGTGAGTCATTTGACTTCAAACAAGGCTATGACACAGCTGTTTATGAAGTTCATAAACAATACAAACTAAGAAGTAGAACTGTAAACATAACACAGCCTGAAAAAACAAAGGAGAGACTGCAGCCTAAGGGTGCCATAGTAACAGAGCCAATGAACACTACTGATTCACTTACAAAGGAGGTAACCATTGAAAACGTTACTAAACAACTTCCCTCAACACAGAAGCCATTGGCTATATCATCTTCACAGCCTAATCCAAGTACAACTCCTCAAGAGATAAATGAAAAGAAAAAGCCCCAAGATCAAGACAAATATCAAGAAGAAACCTTACTAAACAAAGAAAAGGTAGTCATCCACAACACTAAGGTCCAATCTGAAAAACCCTTTGATTTGGAAGCCGAAATTGGCAAACTGAAAGTAGCCATCCCTCTTTCAGAACTAGCCAAGCATAACATATACAAACAACAGATTAAGAATTCCCTCCAACTCACTCGAGACAAAGACAATGTCAATGTGTTGGATGACACCCCAGAATTGATGTTTGGTCCAGAGGTTGATGGAAAAACAACAGGCACAGGGATCTTGCCTTTTTATGCTAGTTTGCATATCCATGATAACATACTACACAATGCAATGTTTGACTCAGGTGCCTCTCATAACCTGATGCCAAAATCAGTCATGGAAAGGATGAATCTGGATATTACTAGGCCATATAAGGACCTATTTTCATTTGACTCCAGCCAAGTTAAGTGTCTAGGCTTGATAAAAAACTTGTGTGTATCCCTGCTCCAATACCCAAATGAAACAATCTTGATGGATGTTGTCGTTGTTGATATTCCACCCAAATATGGAATGTTATTGTCAAGATCATGGGGGGCTAAACTTCAAGGGTCCCTACAATTAGACATGTCATATGCCACATCACAGTCTTTGTCACCCAGAGACTATATTAGGGGGCTCACTCATGAATACATGTCAGCACTGAAGAAAGCCTCAAACTCCCCATATATGCTGTCCATTCTGACATGACTCTATATCCTTTTAATGACAATACAGGTCACACAAATAATGAAGAAATCCAGACAATCAAACCAAATCAGCATATCAATGAAGGAACCCCTGACATAGAAACATTGGTTGAGTCAAAAGATGGAAATGTTCAAGAGGACAAATCAAATGATGATGAAACCAAGACACTCAAACAACATCAGGACTTTAATGAACAAACTGTTGCTCTAGAAACAAATCTGATCCCATCAAGTGAGAAGACTGTTCTAAGAGTCAAACTAGATGAAGAATCAAAACTTCAACTCACAATTCCAGACCACAGAGAAATTATTGAGTCTCCCCTAGAACAAGAGACCCTATGGTTCATTAAATTTGATGGATCAGTCAACAAACTAGGGGTAGGAGCTGGAGTTTGGATACACAATAAAAGAAACAGCCATGCACAGGGCCGAGCCTATAGACTGAACTTCAGGTGCACTAACAATATGGCTGAGTATGAAGCTCTCTTACTAGGCCTCAAGTTAGTAAAATCCCACAACGCATAAAAGTTTTCAATCCTGGGAGACTCAGACCTAGTTATCCAACAAGTAAAAGGCAATTTTGTCACCAATGACAAAAGACTGAGGTCCTATAGGTCTGCTGCTACTGAGTTACTAAAGTCCTTCACTAAATTTCAGATTGCCAAAATTCCTAGAGCCCAAAATCTTCATGCTCATAGTTTGGCCACATTTGCAAGTAGTTGTAAGCTGCCTTTTGAGCCCCATCACTGTTTTACAGCCGAGATAAAACATAGACCATCTGTCCCAAATAATGTCAAGGACTGGCAGGTGTTTGATGATGACACACAAATAAATAATTTCTTGACTTTACAAGAAGAGTTTTCAGGTCTAAACATTGACACTGAGATAGCAAGTCAATCACAAAGACTTGAGACAGTAATTCAATCACAAAGACTTGAGACAGCAAGTCAATCACAAATACTTGGTAAACATAATAACCAAGCAATATCACCCAAAACAGTTAATCAAATACTACATCCTACAATCTTCAACAAACACAACATACAAGAAATCCAACAAATTAAATGTGAGGAGATAGCTGATTATGAAACTGAAGTGTTACAACTAAAGGACAATTTTCTCCTAACAGGCTTAGCTCCTTTAGAAGACATTTTTTACTCCAATGATGTTCCCAACAAACCAAAATTGCAGCCCCTCAACAATGCCATAGAAGAGTATAACATTGGGGCTGTTAAAAAACCTAAAGTCATAAAACTGTCTGCTGCATTACCTCCCGACCAAAAGCCTAAATACATTGACCTTTACAAAGAGTGTCAGGATGTCTTTGCATGGAGTTATGAGGATTTAAAATCCTATGACACCTCTGTAATACAACACACTATGCTCCTCCCAGTAATGGAACAAGAGGTACAAAAAATGTTTAAAGCAGGAATTATAGCACCAATCAGATTCTCTGATTGGATTTCAAACTTAGTCCCTACAAGGAAGAAAACTGGTGAAATAAGGCTCTGTGTTGATTTGAGAAACCTCAACCAAGTGTCCTTAAAGGACAATTACCCCTTACCCAAGATGGATCACATCTTACAGAGAGTAGTGGGGGGCTCAAGAATTTCCTTACTTGATGGGTTCTCAGGCTTCAACCAAATCTTAGTCCATCTTGATGATCAGGACAAAACTGCATTTACAACCCCATGGGGAACCTTTAAATATGTTAAAATGCCTTTTGGTTTGAAAAATGCAGGGGCTACTTTCCAAAGAGCAATGGATATTGCTTTTGCTAAAGAGATCCATGACTTCCTTGTCATTTATTTGGATGATCTCACACCTTTCTCAAAATCTGACCAAGACCATTTGAAACATTTGAGACAGATATTTACGACATGCA